>CM046381.1:22870669-22984016 GCA_025413485.1 Ficus microcarpa | reverse complement strand
TAAGTTAGTTTATCCTCACGGGTTATCCAAAGTGACCCTAACAGATACCGATAGCTAAACTAAAGGGTTATCAGATATGACCCGATAGTTTCGGATTAAGTTATTCGACCCTTAGAGGTTTAGTATGGGCTTAGCACGCCAGGTTACCGTTGGTAGCCAAGTTAGATGCTTTGCACATAAGGGACATACAACCAAAGATCATGTAAACATGTTGGTTAGTTTTCCAACATTTTTCACGATATTAAGTAGATCATGTCCTTCAAGCAGGGGGAACCTGCAGCTGTACCAAGAGTGGAACAGTACTAGGAAGGGACAGTTAAGCATGATGTCAGATGGAAAGGTAAGTACAATTCCGCCTACAGCATGAACATGTTTGTTTGCATATAATGTGTATTAAGAAATCATGAATGGGATTTCATGATGCAATATGTTTATGGTGTTATGTTATGTAGTATGTGTTATGTCATGTTATGTAGTATGTGTATGTATGTCATGTTATGTAGTATGTGTATGTATGTCATGTTATGTAGTATGTTCATGAATGCATGTGAAGTTAAGCATGTTATGTATTATGTCATGTAGTATGTTTATGTTATGTCAAGCATGTAGTATGTTTTATGTTAGATTTGTGACATCACGAAGCATGTCCACTAAAAATAAGTCACATGGTAAGCAAGAGTTAAGTCAAGTAGGACATGTTGTGTTGTACTAGCCTGCCTTTGTGGTAAGTTTAAAACGGCGTGTTCCATGGTTTGACTTGATAGGGAAGAGCTGCCTCCACTACTCCATGTTAAACTTTGTGTTTCATGGTTTGAGTTGGTTTGGTTGGACCACCATCAATCACTCCATGGTTACATACCTAAGTACATACACACATGTTATAGTAACAAGATAAGATAAGATCAGTAGAAAGACCAAAATTGATTTTTAATAATAAATCATAATTGGTACACGTTTTCGTGCATTTAGTTGCATGCGGATAGGACGTTGTGCTTACTGAGCTTTTTAGCTCATAGCTTACGTTCATGCTGTAGGTAAGTTTCCTACCGGCACTTCCTGATACAAGCTGTGGAGAGATGGCGCAATAGAATGTGAAACGTGGGTATGGACTGCTACGGGGTTTCCGAAATGCGTTTGAAATGAAATTGTGTTTTCATTATGTTTCAACATGTATGCATGTATGTTTAAGTTCAGTTATGTATGTATGGAGCTTTCCGCTCAGGTGAAAGCTCAGTACTCTGCGAGTACATCAGAATCAGTTAAGGTTTTATAAAAGAAAAACAGTTTTTAAGTTCAGTTTAACTTGTGTTAAAGTTTTATAATTTCCGCAAAAGATGTTTTCTAGTAACGATTTTAGAAAAGAAAGAAAAAAAAAATTTACTCTAGAAATTGGGTAACTTTATTTTTTTTTTCAATCAAGCAAGTAAGTTAAGTAATGTCACGGACCGAACGCTCCAGGTTCGCGCGGTCGGACTCCGCGTGGGTCTTAGGGTGGCTAGTAGGGTCGTGACATAACCAACATGCCTACTAAAACCTAGTTGTATGTCCCCGACACCTAATATCTCACTTGATCACAAGTAGTTATCCTACTGCTTAAGGATAATCAAACTTAGATTATTCCTTAAAAGGCTACGTTGGATAACCTCTTGGATTAGGCCCTTAACATACCGCTTGGTTTTCTCAAAACCTTGGGCTTTATCATAATTTATGGGGTTAATTTCACTAACCCTCTTCTCTTAGCCCATCCCTAAGCTCTCGGTATTCCTTAGGGTTACGTTGGATAACCCTTAAGGTTTCGTTTAAATAATTATTAGGTCAACCAAAGCTAACATTTGGTTAACTAATGGCCAACCCTTGGTCAACTATGGTCAACCCTTTTTGGGGTCAACCCTGAGCTTTGGGGCTAAGCCCGGTAACTCGGGTACTATTCCCGTTACGGTCCGTAATCGGTTTGATTACCAATTTTTACCTTGGAAATTCTTTTTTCTTATCTTTTTGGCTCTTTTGAAAGATTTAACTTGAAAATCCTTTAAACTCTTTATAAAAATTCCGATCTTTGAAACAAATCTTTATAAAGGTCGTTTAAGGTTGAAAACTGCCTTGGGAATAGTTTCCATTATTAAAACAGCGATTTTAAAACAATTTACAATTTTTCGAAAACATTTGTAAAAATTCATGTGCAGGAATTTTCGGTTCCTTGCACACTCATCGGAAAACAGTGTCAGTTTAAAGATCCATTCAGAATTTAAAAAACTTATCTTCACAAAAGTTGTAGCTCTCAAAAAATGCTAAAACTTTCATGTTTTATGAAAAATCTAATTATGCTTGCATTTGCGTTAGTTTTTGTTTGAAACTGGTTGATCCTGAAAACTAGGTCTACGCAGACCAGCCAGGGGTTTTTGTAAAAACGGAGGCCATTGGAGCCTCATTTTGGGATTCTGTCTCCATTTTCCCCTAGGAAAAATCGTTCCGAGCAACTTTCATGTTTTACGTTTTACCCCATTCGGCCTCTAAAGGCCTCAAATTTTCACTTTCCCGAAACTGGGCAGTTTCGAATCCGAATTGGCAGTTTCGGTGTTTAAGTCCGGTTTATGTCCTATTTCGCAAAATCTATCTCGACCGACCACTTAAGGAGCCTACATAACAACACACAGCATTTCTATCGTCCCACATGAACCCATAAACGGCTCAATTGGATCCATGCAAGCCAAACCCGAAAGCCATAAACCTAGGCTTGCATGGTTCTAGAGTTTTGCATTCATACAATCATGCATCAACTTTCATCCTCAAACTAGCAGCCACATACCCACTGCCTAGGGCAGATTTTTGGACCAAAACAGGGGACACACAACCCTAAGCATCTAGCATGAAATCAATCAACCAACAAGCATAAAACAATCAAGAAATTAAGCCAAACACCCTTAGATCTATTAATCAAGCACAACTAGCACACCTAGGGCAAGAAAATTAAAAGTAGACTTATGTCCTTACAACCCAAATTGAACCATAATCAAAACTCCAAATTGAACTCAAATTGAAGAGTTAGGGCTCTAGAATTTACCTTAGACCAAGTTAGGGTTTGGTCAAGAAAATCACTTTCTCCCCCCCTAGCTCTCCTTGCCCACGGCCACACCTCCAAAATGAGTACCAAAAATTTTTTTGGTTGGTCCTTGGATTGCTCCACTCCAAAACCGTGCACTCCACAAGGATTTGCCCTCAAAATTTTTCAACGTTTTCCTTCCCTTTTCTCCTCTCCCTATCACTCGGCCACACCCTCAAAGTGACCCAAAATATTTCCAAACTTCTTCTTGGCTTTCCCTAGCTCCAATCCGGATCCTCCCTAGCAAAAGCCCTCAAGAAATTTTTGTTTTTTCTCTCCTCCCTCTCTCACTCCTTGGTTACAGATTTTTTGAGGAAAAATTGGCAAGAATTTCACAAGGTTTTTCAATTAAAATGAATAGAAGTCATGGGTATTTATAGAGGTTGGAAACTTTCCTTAAATCCCACAAAAACCCCAAAATTTTTGATATTTCCTTGATGACCCAATAAGGTGGCCGGCCAAGGGGGGTCTAGAGCCTTCCAAGATTACTTTCCAAGGCTTAATTAAGATTAATGATGTCATTAATCCAACTTAAGATGACATCACCTACCATAGGTCCTTGTTTTGCTTGTTTCCTCCAAAAATCCATTTTTTGTGCCTCACAGATATTTCTAATGCTGTGCTTCACTAATACACAGTATTTTTATACTGTACTGAAGTACAAAAATTTATCTGTGTAAAATTGAGCCGTATAATTTTTTTCTTATTTTTTCCGAGCCCTTTTTGCCCTTAATCTTAACTTGGTGTGCTTGATTTTCTATGGTGATTTTAAGGTCTATTCTTGCTATCTAGCTCACAAAAATTATTTTTCGCAGTGTACTTTCCATACTGCTCTTCAACATATCATAAAGTCAATCTTTGACTTTTCTTAGTCAAACTTTGACCTTTTCGGTAAAGTTGACTTTCGTAAAATCATGTACTTTTTCGGTCTTTTCGACTCAAAAGGTCCATTTTTAAGCTTAACAATCAATTTTGAGTCTTATCGACCCATAAGAACTCACAAAATCTTACAAAAGCCCTAAATCGAGCTTTTTCACGAATACCTTCATAATGCGAAATAATTCCTTAGAAGGAAAAATATGAACATTGAAAAAGCAGATATTACATGTGGTCTCTAAGGAAGGCATATCGGTAGACCCAGCCAAGATTGAAGCAGTAAGTAAATGGCCAGCTCCGAAGAATGTCACCGAAGTACGTAGTTTCCTTGGCTTAGCAGGCTACTACCGATGTTTCGTTGAGGGATTTACTAAGATCGCAGTGTCGCTCACTACACTTACAAGGAAGGGAAAGAAGTACAAATGGACGGCAAAGTGTGAAGAACACTTTCAAGAGCTAAAAAGTAAGCTGACTAGTGCTCCAATCCTCACAGTCCTAGTCGTAGAGGAAGGGAACTTCATGATATATAACGATGCTTCCAAGATAGGATTGGGAGCCGTTCTCATACAGAGCAGAAAAATGATCGCTTATGCTTCACGACAGCTTAAGGATCATGAGAAGAACTATCCGACGCATGATTTGGAACTTGCGGCGGTAGTATTTGCGCTCAAAATTTGGAGATACTACCTTTACGGTACTAGGTGTGAAGTTTATACGGATCATCAGAGTTTAAAGTATATCTTCACATAGAAGGAGCTCAACATGAGACAAAGAAGATGGCTCGAACTAGTGAAAGATTACGATATAGACATTCGTTACCATCCTAGGAAGGCTAATAAAGTAACCGATGCCCTTAGTCGGAAGTCATCTTCCTCGTTGATGTCAATTTAGTCATTAAACGAGCCCCTTGAAAAGGAGCTAGTGGAAGCTGGAATAGAGCTTATTACGGGAGATTTAGCTACTCTAACCTTCCAACCTACCATTTTGGATGGTATGAAGGAGCGTCAAGAAGGTGATGCCTCACTACTTAGGATGAGGAATGAAGTCTTAGAAGGAAAGGAGTCAGACTTCAACATATCTGATGAGGGCATACTCTATCGGAAAAATAGATTATGCATTCCTAACGAGGACGAGTTGAAGGAACGGATCATGAAAGAGCCTCATGAGACTCCGTATTCCATTTATCCTAGAGCCACAAAGATGTACAAAGACTTGAAGGAAAGTTTTTGGTGGCCCAAAATGAAGAATGACGTTGCTACATTCATCAGTAAATGCCTTACTTATCAAAAAGTGAAGGCGGAACACCAACGTCCAGGAGGAGAACTGCAGAAAATTTCCATCCCAGAATGGAAATGGGACCAAGTGACGATGGATTTCGTGGTTGGTCTACCCCGAACTCCCAGTGGCAACGATGCTATTTGGGTGATTGTTGATCGATTAACAAAGTCCGCGCACTTTATGGCCATCAAGCTTAGCTTTTCAGTGGACCAACTGGCGAAACTATATGTTGTGCAGATCGTTCGCTACCATGGGATTCTGAAATCGATTATCTCGGATCGTGATGGTCGTTTCGCTTCTAAATTTTGGAGAAGTGTACATCAAGCGATGGGTACAAAGCTTACTTTTAGTACGGCTTTTCACCCTCAAACGGATGGATAATCAGAAAGGACCATTCAGACTCTAGAAGACATGTTGCGAGCATACGTGATGGACTTCAAAGGAACTTGGGATAAGAAGCTTCCTTTTATTGAATTCTCGTACAACAACAGTTTCCAAACTTCAATTGGAATGGCTCCTTATAAAGCTTTGTATGGAAGAAGGTGTAGATCTCCAGTCCATTGATACGAGACAAGAGAGAAGAAACTTGTGTCTGCGGACTTTATTCAGAGAACCACTGAGGCCGTAAAACTTATGTCAACGGATGGAAACTGCATTTAGTCAACAAAAGAGTTATGCTGACAAACGCAGAAGGCCTCTAGAATTCCAAGTAGGAGACTTGGTCTTCCCTGAGATTGCTCTATTCAAAGGAGTCATGAGATTCGGAAAAAAGGGGAAATTAAGTCCAAGATATATAGGGCCATTCGAAGTACTTGAAAGAGTTGCTAATGTGGCCTATAAGTTGGCTTTGGCCCAAGAATTAGCATATGTACACAATGTATTTCATGTGTCGATGCTAAAGAAATATATCTCGGATCCATCACATGTATTGAACCATGAACCAATCAAGGTTCACGAGGATCTGACGTATGAGGAGAAACCGGTTTAGGGCTAAGATTTTTCAATGTCCATATTTCCTTTTTAAGGAATAAGATTTTTGCATTATGAAGGTGTACATGAAAAAGCTCGGTTTAGGGCTTTTGAAAGATTCTGTGAATTTTAATGGGTCGAGGAGACTCAAAATTGATTTCTAAGCTCAAAAATGGACCTTTCAAGTCGAAAAGGCCGAAACAGTACACGACTTTACGAAAGTCAACTTTGACCAAAAAAGTCAAGGTTTGACTGACAAAAGTCAAAGGGTTGACTTTGCGAGATGTTGTAAAGCAGTGTGGAAGTATGCTGAGAAAAATATTTTGTGAACTAGATAGCAAGAATAGGCCTTAAAATATCCGTAGAAAATCAAGCACACTAAGTAAAGATTAAGGACAAAAAGGGCTCAGAAAAAGAAAAAAAAAATTATACGATCCAATTTTACACAGATAAAATTTTGTACTTCGGTACAGTATAAAAAAATACTGTGTATTAGTGAAACACAGTATTAGAATAGTCTGTGTAGCACAAAAAATTGATTTTTGGAGACAAAATGCCAAACATGGCCCTTGTGTGAGGTAAGGGAGATGACCTCATCTAGCTTTTGATTAATGATGTCATTAAGCTTATTTAAGCTTAGAAATAAGTGTGGAAGGCTCTAGAAGACCCCCCTTGGCCGGCCACCTCATGGGTTTATAAATCAATTATAAAAAATTTTGGGGTTTTGTGGGATTTAAGGAAAGTTCCAAACCTCTATAAATACCACATGCTCCCTATTCATTTTATTCAAAAAATGTGGGGAAACTCTTGTCATTTTCTTGCTTGAAATTCGGCAGCCAAGAGGGAGAGAGGGAGGAGAGGAAAACTATAATTTTTTTTTAGGGCTTATGCTTGAAGGGTGTTCGGATTTGCAAGGGTGAAACTAAGAAAAAAGTTGAAAAAATTTGTGGGTCTCCTAGGGTGTGTGGCCGAGAGAGAGAGGAGAGAAAATATGAGAGGGAAAGCAAAAATTTTTTAGGGCTTTCACTCAAGGGGAGTTCGGCTTTAGTGAGGTTCAACCTGTAACGACCCACCTAGCGTAGGCCGTTACCTTACTTGTAAACATACATTCGTAATATAAACTTACTTGCAAGGATTGAAAACACAGCGGAAAATTTTTTTTTTTTTTTATAGCATTCACAAAACACTATAAACATATAATAGTACTGTTTTGCATACGAGTATATTAATTACCAGTTGATATAAAATATCTCATAATTTACATAAAACACAAAACTCGTAGCGATACTCATAATCCACTCATTCACAGTCCCTTGGCTCGCTACTCCATCTTGCATCACTTTCAGATAGCTGGCTCCTTACCTACAGCATAAACTTAAAACAGTGAGCTAAAGCTCAGTAAGTACAACTCTTAAGCCGTAAAGAAATATAACATAGACAGAACATACACAGAGCATGCATTGACCACGTTATGCTTTCTTATTCTTATTCATTATGGGCCCTTACCTCGTGTGTTCGTATCCGGCGCGCGACTATGGATTGGTTGGGGCGGCCAAACCATATCCAACTCAACCCACAGTCCATCCCGACCTGGCGCGGGTGGTACGACACAGCGCTTAATAACTTACTTATTCTTGTCATTAGTGAACATACATTCTGTTGTCACCTTTTTAATTCTATTATTTCTTACCTTAGCATAATAATCATATACTTAACATAATTTATATGGCATACATGTTATCTAACACATAGCACAGAACACATCATGGAAATCTAGTAATATATACTAGTAGCTTATGCTGTAGACGGTGTTGTACTTACCGTCTATCCGTGTGTCGCTTGGCTACTCCTCTTCGAGCTTCAACTGCAGAATTCCTCCTGCTCGATCGAAGGACGTACATGAGATTTCTAATCTAACTTATATGGGTTTTCGGTGATATGTCCCCCTAAAAATAAAACCATGCATACATAGCGGGTGACTACCTAGTAGTCTTATAGATCATAAATCATGACCTAAAAAGATACGTTGGATATCCATTTTATACACTTAGCCCATTCATAAACATATCGGGTTAGATCAACACTAACCCTTAGACTTTAATCACTAACTTATAGGTTAACAAGGTTAACCCTTATGATTACTAACGTGAATCCCTATTCGGCTCACTTTAGGTTTTTGGGAACTAAGTCCCGATAACTCGGGTATAATTTCCCGGTTATCCTTCGTCTTAACGTTTCTTTGAACACTTAGCTTAAAATCCATTTTCTTTAAAAACTCTAACTTAAAATCCCTTTTTCATAAAAGACTTAGCTTTTAAAACTTAGTCTTATTAACTTCTTTCGTAAAAATTCATAAATCTTGGTCTATAATTTCATAAAATATTTAAGGGTTGGAAACTGCTTTTGGGACAGTTTCCATACTTGAAACAACGCGTTTAGCTCGAAAAACGTTTTTCCTAGAGTGGTTCTATAAAATCTTGCACAGAAATTCTTTGATTCCTGCGCAGTTTTGACATTTCAGTTTATAGTTAAAAATCCCATTTCAATTTGAAAAAGTTTCCTTCACGAAAGTTCTAGCCCTCGAAGAGTTCTAAAACTTTCGTGTTTTGAAAAATTTCTGATTCTGTACCGATTGGTACCAGTTTTTAATCGAAAATGAGGTTAACTTTGAAATCCGAGTCTTACAGACCTCTTACGGGTTTTCTTGGAAAAGAAGGCTGTTGGAGCCTTATTTTGGAAAACTGGCCGCGCTGGCCGCTAGGAAACCCCCTAGTCTACAACTTTCGTGTTTTAAGTTTTTGCCCATTCGGCCTCTAAAGGCCTGTAATCCACGTTTTACCGAAAATGCTCCCTGGAACCCGAGAGCTAGTTTTGGTTCTTACATTTATTTTTACGTCCTAAGTCGCGGGTTCTAACTCGACCGCCCACATCGGGAGATAGTCAACATGCATGCAGCGCATCTAACGTCCCTTAACCTAACCATACAGCCCATGTGATCTTGCAACCCAAAATCCGAACTCATCATCCTAGGGTTGCATAAACTCTAGCTTAGCATACATCAAACCATTCATGCATTTGGCTCATAAAAAATCATAACATCATGCACAAAACTAAATGACCTAATTTGGGGACATATTACCTAATTCAAAACCCTAATATGCCATTCTAGCAAACCAATCACATAGCATAATTTATGAGCATAAAATTAAACCAAACCACACCTAGAATCTACCTAATCAAGCATTAAGCACACAAGCACATCTAAGGCAGCCAATAAAACATACATAGGAGCTTATGCTCTTACAAAAATTTTGCATAAAAATACACATAAATCTTAAGCTTAAAACTCATTTAAACTTGGTAAAAAGCATTTAAAAATTTTACCTCACAAGAAGTGGATTTCGGCTTAGGGTTTGGGATACCCGAAAAAATCCTGCTTGCACCACTTAGCTTCAAGGGTTCGGCTGCTCACCCTAAGTGCTCCAAAAATCAAATTTTTGGCTCACTTATGGTCTCCTCTCCTTGCTCGGTCACTCTAGGGTTTCTAGCCCCAAAACTGAAATTTTTTCCCTCTTTTCTCCCACAAACCCGAGGGCTGTTCCAAGGGTGATTCAAGCTCCAAACTTGATCCAAAACTCACTCTTTTGCTCACTAGACAAACCCGAATCTCTAACCCTAATTTCTACCTCAAATTTTGGTTTTTTTCCCTTGTGTTTCCCCTGCACCAAACCCACGGCAACAAGGCTGCAAGGGCTGCCAGAAAAATTTTCTTTTTCTTCCACTCGGTTCCTAGACTACCCGAAGCAAGATGGATGGCTTGAACTTGAAAAATTTTTCTGATCACTCTCCCTTCTCTCTCTCGGTTTCTTGTGCAGAAAAATGGCAAGAACTTAGTTGCATTTTTGAATTAAAGTGAATAGAGAACACTCTTATTTATAGGCCAAGAAAGAACTCTCAAAAATCTCATTTTGACCCCAAAATTTTCAAAATTTTGGACTTAGAGCATGCTAGGTGTCCGGATATTGGAGGAGTGCAAGACAACTCATGGTGAGTTGGCATAGTCCACATGTCTCCTTGCTATTGGTCTAACACACCTCTCATAGAATAAAATAATATTTTCTTTTTGAGATATCTTAAAAATTTAAGGCTTTGTTTGGTAGAAAACTTTGAAACTTTGATTGTAAAAATTTAAATTTCAATACTGTAATTATTATTTTACAGTTTGGATTTTTCATATTTACAGTCAAAAAAATCGGATCGAAAGTCTTTTCTCAAATCCTTCTGCCTCATGACCTAATGTGGCGTGCTTGATTTTTCTAAGGTGGTTTTAGTTTTTAACAGTCATAAAAATTAGTTCCTGCATTATTTTTCATAAAACGCAGATCTTAAAATTCCTCCGTCACAATTTCGACAATTTTAGTCAAACTTTGACTTTTCGGTCAACAGTTGACTTTTTCGGTCAAAATTTTGACTTTTGTAGAATCGAGTCGATTTCACTTCTTTTTGTTCAAAAAGGCTATTTGCTTCTTCGAACAGTCATTTTTGAGTTTTATTAAGCTATAAAAACTCATAACACACATTAGAGCTCTGAACTAAGCTTTTCATGAAATTGCATGTACTTTTTACATTCAATTCTTTACAAAAGCTAGTTACATGAAAAACTAGATCTCACAATCTACCCTCCTTAAAAATTTTCGTCGTCGAAAATTAAAGCAACTCGGGGTAGTTCTTCTTCATTGCATCTTCTAGTTCCCATGTTGCTTCCTCAACACTATGGTTTCGCCACAAAACCTTGACCATAGGAATAATTCTATTCCTTAGGACCTTATCTTCTCTGTCGAGAATGCGTACGGGCTTTTCTTCGTAGGTTAAATCCGTCTGAACCTCCACTGGTTCTTGGCTGAGCACGTGGGAAGGATCTGGAACATACTTCTTGAGCATCGAAACATGGAAAACATCATGCATGGAAGCTAATTCTGGCGGCAAGGCGAGCTTATACGCAACCTTTCCAATCCTCTTGAGGATTTCGAACGGTCCCGTATACCGTGGACTAAGTTTTCCTTTCTTGCCAAACCGCGTTACTCCCTTCATAGGAGCAATTTTGATGAAAACAGCATCACCGACTTGAAATTCTAATGGTCGTCGACGCTTGTCCGCATAGCTTTTCTATCGGCTAAACGCTACGTCGAGTCGAGTCTCTGTTTGATCTTCTTAATTGTCACGACCCGACTCGCCGCCTCTCAGATCCGCTGCGGAGTCCGACCGCGCGAACCTGGAGCGTTCGCTTCGGACCGCGACATTAACTTAAACTTACTTGCTTGACTTGATGAAAAATAAAGTTACCCGAAATTCATGAGTAAATTTTTTTTTCTTTATTTTCTAAAAATCGTTACTATAAAACTTTTACTGCAGAAAACATAAAACTTTAACACAAGTTAAACTTAATTAAAAACTACTTTTCTTTCATAAAATCTTACTGCTTATAATGTACTCACTCGAGTACCTAGCCTTCACCTATGAGGAAAGCTAGCATACATACATAACTTAGCTTAAACATACATGCATACATACTGAAGGAAATGAAAACACATTTTCTTTTAAACGCCTTTCGGAAACCCCGTAGCAGTCCATACCCACATTTCACACTCTGTTGTGCCATCTATCCACAGCTTGTTCAGGAAGTGCCGGTAGGAACCTTACCTACAGCATGAACATAAACAATGAGCTAAAAAGCTCAGTAAGCACAACATCCTATCCGCATGCAATCTAAATGCATACAACGTGAACCAATTATGATTTATTATTAAAAGTCATTTATGGTTTCTATACTGAACCTATCTTATCTTATCTTGCTCCTATGACATGTGTGTATGTACTTCGGTACGTAACCATGGAGTGATTGAAGGAGGTCCGACCATACCAACTCAAACCATGAAGCACAAAGCTTGACATGGAGTAGTGGAGGCAGCCCTTCCATATCAATCAAATCATGGAACGTGCCGTTTTAACTTACCACAGAGGCAACGTCAGTACAACACAGCATGTCCTACTGTCTTATCTCTTATCTTACCATCTGACTTATTTTAGTGGACATACTTCGTGATGCCACAATAATAACATAAAACATAAACATGCATCTGCATAACCTAAACTTATCATACATACATACTACATGGCATACATAATGCATACATACTTAACACATAACACATAACATGTATAACACAACATACATAACATGCTTAGCACATAACATAACATACATACATAACATAGCATACATACGTGACATGACATACTTGCATACATAACATGACTTCCTAACATGCGTTCATGCCGTAGGCGGAATTGTACTTACCTTTCCGTCATACGTGCTTGACTGATTGTCCTATCCCAGTGCTGTTCCACTATCGGTACAGCTGCAGGTTCTGCCTGCTTGACATAGGACAGACTCTACTTATTATCGTGAAAATTGCAGGTAAACAAACCAACATGTCTACATGATTCTTGGTTGTATGTCCCTTTACGTGCATATCATCTATTTCGGTTACCAAGGGTAACCTGGCGTGCTAAACCAATTAAACCTCTAAGGGTCGAATAACTTAAAGAGAAACTATCGGGTTATATCTAATAACCCTTTAATTGAGCTATCGGTATCCGTTAGGGTCACGTTGAATAACCCGTGAGGATAAACTAACTTAAAGCTATGAGTTAACCAAAAGTCAACAAAAGTCAACCATGGTCAACTCTCGGTCAACTATGGTCAACCCCCTCGGGTCAACCTCTCGGGTCTCGGGCTTGACCCTGCAACTCGAGTCTAACACCCGGTTACCAT
Source organism: Ficus microcarpa (assembly GCA_025413485.1). Taxonomy (NCBI): domain Eukaryota; kingdom Viridiplantae; phylum Streptophyta; class Magnoliopsida; order Rosales; family Moraceae; genus Ficus; species Ficus microcarpa. The sequence continues at coordinate 22,970,958 of CM046381.1, read as the reverse complement.
TCGTAAGCTAACGTACACTTAAAAACTTACTTGAAAAAAACTCCTATTTCCCTTACTTAGAAAATATTTAGGAAAATATTTAGAAAATATCTAGCCCTCGAAAAATGCTAAAACTTTCGTGTTTTGTGAAAATCTTGATTCGGCCTAGATCAGTACCAGTTTCGAGTTGAAACTGGCTGATCCCTGTAACGAGCTAAGTCTGGGGACGTCATTGCTTGAGCCTCGGGTTTTAGTGTTTTCGAAGGCCTTTGGAGCCTTAATTTGAAAAACGGCTCGCGTATCCCCCTAGCAAAAGTTGTTTCGAACAACTTTCGTGTTTTACACTTTCCCAATTTCGGCCTCTAAGGGCCTCTTATTTTTATTTTACGAAAACTGGGGAGGTTGGATCCGAACCTGCCAGTTTCGTGTTACATTGTTTTTACGTGTCCTATTTTCGGCTTCTAACTCAAACCGATCACACGGGAGTCTAGAAAATCAACATGCACGTTATCTAAACGTCCCACATGCGTTGGACATGTTCCCTCAACGTGGTTGTGCAAACCAAACCCGAAACTTAACTTAGGTTTGCACACTTGTCTAGGATTGCATCAACATACATTCGGCATCACACAAGCAAACCGAATTTAAATCTAACGCCCTAGCACTTGAGCCACACTTGGCTGCACCATACATAGGGACTTAACCAACCAAACAACCATGTAAACCAAGCAAACAAAGCAAGCACATAAACATGCACATAACAGAAAATCAAGCAAAGCTATCTAGCATGCTACACCCTTAACCAAGCATCCATCCCTAGCTCATGCATCAATCAAAAAAATCTGAACTTAAACCATACAAACCACTGCTGAAAATACACATTAAATGTCCAAATTTAATGCTTGAATCAAAGCCTAGGGTTAGGGCTTATACCTCACACAAAACCGGAAGTTGGCTCACCCATTGGAGCCGAACTCCATTTGCTCTTGGCTGCCTCTTGGTTGCTCCACCTTGCAGCCGAAGTTCCACATACCAATTGGACTCCAAATTCTCAGCAATGCACACACATATACACACATAAATTTTCATTAAATCTTGCATGAAAATAGTCTAGGGTTTGAGGAAATTTTACCATGTCTTACCCATGGTTTCTTGAACCAAAATCTGTCCCTTGGTTGGCTGCACCAACACGCTGTTTTGGCTCACCAAATGGCCCCAAATTTTTGCACCATCTTGAGTGATTTCTTGCTGCCCAGCCGACCACTTACAGCCCCCAAGACCCACGAAAATTTGGCTTCAAAATCTGCACTCACATGGCTGAAAACAGCCACCCACCAAGCACCAAACTCCTCCTTGGCTCCATGGTGGTTCCTCCTTCACCAAGCTCGGCTCCCTCCAAGCATTGGACCTGAATTTTTTTCCTCTTTCTCCTCTCCTCCATGGACGGTTTTCTGCACAAGAAATCTGGAAAATTTCCAGATTTCTTCCTTGCTTCAAGCTCCACCAACCGTGCACCCTTGTGGCTCACATGGGAATTTTTTTTTCCAAGCTTTGGCTTGATCTTTCTCTTCCTTTTTTTCTCACGGATTTTCTGATGGAGGGGGGGGCCATGGCTGCTGCTTTCTGGAAATTCCCAGCCCTCTCCACCGACTATCTCATATGGCTTGCAAAGGATAATGACCAACTTTTTGTTTAATTAATATTTGAACCCAATATTTTATTTTCTTTGACTTTTCTTTCTTTCTCTTGCTTTCTCTACAAGGCTCACGGCTGGAAACAGAGAGGAAGCTGCTGGAAAGGGGCTGAGCTGGAAGGCTGATGTCACCGCTTATGTCACAATTTTCAAAAATTCCAATTTTGCCCCCGAAACTGAAAATTCTTGCAAAAATACCCTCTAGGTGTCCGATTGTCCCAAAAATCAACACACCCATCCTATTTGATGATATAATCATCTTGGTAACTTTATACGCTCGTTTTGATAATTTTCCAAAATTTACACTTTTGCCCCCAAAAGTGAAAATTTTGCATTTATGCCCCAAAATTCCAAAAATTGGCATAATGCTTGCTTTTTCATCAAATATTATTCTTTTCATGATTTTATGTGATTTTCTTCCATTAAAATCACATATTTTCAAAATTTACATTTTTGACCCGAAAAATAAAATATTTACATTTTCGTCCCCGAAAATGGAAATTCTTAATTTCTTCTTACAAAACTTGTTATTTCCTTATTGGGCCTCATCTAATAACGTTACTCGGCGTTCTTCACATATTTTTTCAAAATTTACATTTTTGCCCCCAAAAATGAAAATTTTGACGTTCTTGCCCTTTGACCTGGATTGGTCTCCTTTGATGATATCTTGACTAAAAATATCAGTCTGGCCTTAACTAATGCTAGGGATGCTTGATTTTCGGGTGATTCTACTGTCTAATTGGGCTATCTTGCCCATACTGACATATTTTGCAGTATTTTCTCATACCGCAGCATTTTCCAAAGTCGAGTCAACTGTTGACCACTTTTGGTCAAACTTTGACTTTTTCGGCAAAACGTCACTTATCGCCCCTTTCGACCAGAAAAGGCGTTTTCTAACCTTAAAAATCTGTTTTGAGTCTTATTGAGCCATAAGACTCCGTAAAACGTGTGAAAAACTCTTAACTGAGTTTTTCCCGAAACACATCAATATATGCTCATTATTCCTTTAAAGAAGGAAAATGGCTATCATGAAAATCTGGTTATCACATTAATATCCTCGGAGGTCTTTTCAATGAAGTCTGTAGTTTGCAACTGTTTTTGCCCGACTTCTTGCCAGTGAACAGGCGATCTACACTTTCGTCCATACAACGCTTCAAATGGAGCCATTCCAATTGAGGCATGATAGCTGTTGTTGTAGGAAAATTCGATCAGTGATAGCTTTTCATCCCAATTTCCTTTGAAATCTAGGACGCATGACCTCAACATATCCTCCAAGGTCTGGATAGTTCTCTCAGACTGACCATCCGTTTGAGGGTGAAATGCTGTGCTAAACTTCAATCTTGATCCCATGGCAGCGTGAACGCTCATCCAAAATCGTGAAGTGAAACGCCCATCGCGGTCCGAAATAATTGATTTTGGAATTCCATGCAGTTTGACGATTTGAGCTACGTAAATTTGTGCCAGTCTTTCCACTGAGTGGGTAGCTTTAATCGCAACGAAGTGGGCTGATTTGGTCAAACGATCCACCACGACCCAAATCGTGTCGTTTCCACTCGTGGTTCTGGGCAGTCCGACTACAAAATCCATCGTAATCTGCTCCCATTTCCACTCCGGAAGTTCTATCTTCTGTAATTCTCCTCCCGGATGACGGTGTTCAGCCTTAACTTTTTGACAAGTTAGGCATTTTGACACAAATTCTGCCACCTGATTCTTCATGTTCGGCCACCAGTAGGTCTCCCTGAGATCCTTGTACATCTTGGTAGCTCCTGGATGTACGGAGTATGGCGTTTGGTGTGCTTCTGTCATTATTCGTTCCTTCAAACCCTTCGCGTTTGGAACACAAATCCTCCCTTTAAAGTGGAGTATACCATCATCGGAAGTCTTGAACGCTGTGCCCTTCTCACTAAACAAACGAGCCTTCAGCAATGAAGAGTCATTTTCTTGATAGGCCTTAATGACGTCCAGCAGATCAGACTTAAAGGTAAGCGAAGATAACCTTCCTGTTATTACTTCTATGTTAAAATCAGCGATCTCCTTCTGTAGAGGCTTAGGAAGTGCTTCAATGGACATCAGCGTGGCTACTGACTTCCTACTTAATGCGTCTGCTACCCTGTTAGCTTTTCCAGGGTGGTACAGGATTTCACAATCATAATCCTTTACGAGTTCCAACCACCGTCTTTGCCTCATATTTAACTCCTTCTGAGTAAAAATATACTTGAGGCTCTGATGGTCGGTGTAAATTTCGCATTTATTCCCATACAGATAGTGTCTCCATATCTTGAGTGCGAAGACCACTGCTGCTAGCTCCATATCGTGAGTAGGGTAGTTCCTTTCATGATTCTTCAATTGTCGCGACGCGTAGGCAACTACCTTCCCATTCTGCATCAAGACAGCTCCTAATCCATTTTTAGAAGCGTCACTGTAGATCACAAAGTTTCCTGCTTCTACATCAGGAATTATCAGCACAGGTGCGCTTGTCAGTCTCCTCTTAAGCTCCTGGAAATTTTCTTCACATTTCTGAGTCCACTCGTACTTTTTCTCCTTTCGAGTGAGAGCTGTAAGAGGTGCTGCTATCTTCGAAAATCCTTCGACGAATCTCCTATAATACCCTGCCAACCCAAGAAAACTTCTAATCTCTGTGACGTTTCTGGGTGCTGGCCACGAGCTAACTGCTTCCACTTTGGTTGGGTCTACGGAAATTCCTTCTTTCGTCACCACATGCCCCAAAAAGTGTACTTTTTCCAGCCAAAATTCACATTTCGTGAATTTAGCATACAGCTGGTGTTGTCTCAGCATTTCCAGTACCAGCCTTAAGTGATGCTCATGCTCCTCCTGGGACCTCGAGTAGATCAGAATATCATCAATGAAGACGATCACGAATTTGTCCAGGAAGTCCTTAAATACTCGGTTCATTAAATCCATGAAGGCAGCTGGGGCATTGGTTAATCCAAAGGGCATGACCAAGAATTCGTAGTGTCCATAACGCGTCCTGAAAGCTGTCTTGGACACATCTGACTCCTTGATCCGAAGTTGATGATAGCCTGATCTCAAGTCAATCTTCGAAAACACTATCACTCCCCTAAGCTGGTCGAACAGATCATCTATCCTTGGGAGAGGATATTTGTTCTTAATTGTGATCTTGTTCAACTCTCGGTAATCGATGCACATACGTAGCGATCCATCCTTCTTCTTTACGAACAAGACAGGTGCTCCCCACGGAGAGTGGCTCTGCTTGATAAACCCCTTATCCAAAAGCTCTTGTAGCAGTATTTGAAGCTCCCTGAGTTCTGCAGGTGCCATTCTGTATGGTGCCTTCGATACCGGTGCAACTCCTGGTAGTAACTCGATTTCGAACGAGATCTCCCGTTCTGGCGGCAGTCCTGGTAACTCCTCTGGAAACACGTCCACATATTCCCTGACGATGGGAACGTCTTCTGGCATCAACTCCTTTTCTTGCTTCTTATCCACCATGTTAGCTAAATACCCTTGACATCCATTAGCTAACATCTTCCAGGCTCTTACAGCTGATACAAGCTTAGTGGTGGAATTCCGAGGTTGCCCATGGAAGTTAAACTCATCCTTCTCGCCTAGGTTGAACGTTATCCGGCGTCTTCGGCAGTCAATCCTAGCGTCGTGTCTGCCTAAGAAATCCATCCCCAAGATCACATCGAAATCATGGAGTTTGATTGCGATGAGATCTGCAGCTAATTCTCTGCCATTGATGATAACAGGAACATTTTGGATCCAGAAATTGGACCACAAAATTTCACCAGATGGTAAAGAAGCACTGAAGGGTTGTCCTATCCTATTAACACTGTCTCCTAACTTCTGAGCAAATTCCAAGGATATGAACGAATGCGTAGCGCCAGAATCGAATAGTGCAATCACATCATAAGTGGCGATAGAAATCTGACCTGTCACCACATGTGATGTTCCGGCTTCTACATCTCCCTTCGTGTAAGCATAGATCCTGGCTTGGGGTTCTGGTGCTTCCAGTCTACCTAGTACTGTTGTAGGTCCCTCAAGCCTAGCTTGTACTGCGTGTATTTGTCGTTGGTTGGAGTTGCGATTCTGATACTGTGGCTGCGGGTTTTGATACTGCGGTTGCGGGTTATTCTGAGGGCAATTCCTTGCAAAATGTCCCTCTTTACCACAGATGTAGCAAGCATTGGATCCTTTCCTATAGACTCCTGGGTGTTTCTTCCCACAAGTCTCACATGTAGGGTAGGTGACATTGTTGCCATCATTTCCCCGGTTGCTCTTCTTTTGTTGGAAATTTTTCTGTTGCCCCTGGTTATTAAAATTCCCCTTCCGTTTTTCTTCCCAGACTGCTTGGGACTCTGACCGGGGTTGCTTGCTTGTCCTCTGTTATTTGCTTCCGCATTCTGACGAGGTTGTGTCGACTTAGCAGCAGTCTTCTCTTCCTTCCTGGACTTGAAAATCTGGGCTCTCGCCTCTTTGTCTCGATTAATCCAGTACTCTGCTCTGACAGCTCTGCTAACACAGTCTGACACTGTTTCAGGTGGACTACTGCCGGCACTGACTTGCTTTGCAATGTCAGTACGGAACATCCTCATCATCAGTCACACCTTCTCCTCTTCATTCGGTACTAGTTTTGGACATAAGCGAGCCAGTTGCTCAAATCTTCTGATTGCGTCCAGAACTGTCATAGATCCCTGTCGGAAGTTTGTAAACTCGTCCTGTTGTACGGCAAGGACTTCTCTGTTGTAATACATGGAGCAGAATTCATACTCAAAGTCTTGCCAGGACATAGCTGTAACATCTCTCCGCATCTGTACTGTAATCCACCAATGCCTAGCGTCCTTCTTGAGAGCGAAGGAAGCGCATAGTACCTTCTCTTGTTCGGTAAGTCTCATAAAATCCAAAATGACCTGGATGTCTATAAGCCAATTATCCGCGGCCATTGGATCTGTAGGCCCCTCAAACTCGGGTGCCTTCATCCGTCTGAAACGTTCATACAGTAGGTCTTCACGTATCACTGGCGGATCTACTTGCATAGCAGCTTGTGCCACTGGAACATACGGAGGGACTTCTAGTTGCACATTGGGTACCTGAGGTACCACTAGGGGAACTGGCTGTGGAGCTTCTTGAGCTGGTGGTGCTGGATTCATTCGTTCTAACTGTTCTCGGAATCTAGCCATTTCCTGTTGTTGCTGCAGCATTTGTTGTTGCAAGTTCGTCATTAGAGTCACTAGATCCGGCTGGGGCGGATCTGCGGCTGCGTTTCCTCTTGTTCGTACCATGCTTATATTCCTACTATCGGAAACACATATTATCATAAGCTAATAAACTTATCATGCATTCTATTCATATCATCACATCAGCATACATATCATATCATAACATAACACTTCATCATACTGCATACATACTGAACATAACATGTAACATCATAACATAACTTTTCATATATCCCGTGAACACACGGTCTCTTTTTGTACAATAAGCAAAAGTACATCATCATATCATAATACATACTTTACATACTTCAAAATACATCATACTGTACATATTTACATATTTACGGTCAGAACTTCAGATGGAAGTGTCTAACACTTTCTCATCCTACATATATGTACAACCTAATATCCGAATAACATATACTATACTAGTCCTACAAAAGAAAAACATGCGATGTCGGCCCTAATCTAAACAGTGTCGTCGAGAGTGCTCGCTGACGTATCTGTATCAGAAAGTACTACCACGGGTGCAGGCGCGTCATCATCCGCTGGCTCGTCGGGATCGTCGAGGGGAAACTCCTCAGGATCATCCTCGTCATCCATATCATCCTCATCATCACTAGAAATGTGAACAACTGGAGGGTCTTCCTGCTCCGGTGGATCTATCGGTATGACATCATCATCTGAGGCGTCCTCCGCGTCCATCGGGTCCTCTGCCCCTTGGGCAGGCATCTCCGGTACTGGCTCCTCGGGTCCGACCTCGTACTGCGGATCCTCGGGCCCTACCTCATACTGCGGATCCTCATCTCCAGCGTCATCAGCAACGGGATCCTGGGCCTCATCTGCATGATCAGCGGCAGGTACGGTATGGGCTATCGTCTCTGCTGCTAGTATGTCATCAGTGAAGCTACCAACGGTCATCTCACGGCGGGGTGATGGAACGGACTGTCGGATGTGTGTCGGCACTCCATTCCGTAGGAGCATCAACGCCTGTAACTCGGGCTCTGGTATATCCTGGGGAATATAAGGAAGCATCGTCTCCTGGAATCTCCAACAGTAGTGGACCATAGTCTCCCCTGGATAGGCGTGCCAATCCTGTGACATCATCTGATAGCGAGTAAGTCGCATGTCCTTATATATCACAGGATCACGAATCGGCTCATCAGCTCCTCGTGCTGGAAGTGGCCCATATCGGCTCATTACAGCTGCACGAAAGTGTGCCCAAGTACGGCTGGGTAGCTGCGGCTCTCCCAATGTAACCCACCATATCCTAGCATCACCAATCAGGCATCGGCTGGCTAGGGTGACCTGTAAGTGCTCCTCGATGTGACACATCGTGAAGATCTGCTCCATATCGTGAAGCCATATGCTAATCGATACTGATCGTCTGGTGCTATCGAAGTACTGAGGCTGTGATCGGTAAAAAGAAACTACAGCATCCCGATCCCTCTTCACTTGCGTCGTCTCCATAATACTGCGTCTACATCACGTAATATAACCATAAACACTATTGCATATAAACCATATAGCATATAAGAAAGAAATCTAAACTTACTTGCAATGATGGAGGCGATGTCAGGCAACTGTGAATTCGTGTCGCAAGGGAACCGCTCTGATACCAACTCTTGTAACGACCCACCTAGCGTAGGCCGTTACCTTACTTGTAAACATACATTCGTAATATAAACTTACTTGCAAGGATTGAAAACACAGCGGAAAATTTTTTTTTTTTTTTTTATAGCATTCACAAAACACTATAAACATATAATAGTACTGTTTTGCATACGAGTATATTAATTACCAGTTGATATAAAATATCTCATAATTTACATAAAACACAAAACTCGTAGCGATACCCATAATCCACTCATTCACAGTCCCTTGGCTCGCTACTCCATCTTGCATCACTTTCAGATAGCTGGCTCCTTACCTACAGCATAAACTTAAAACAGTGAGCTAAAGCTCAGTAAGTACAACTCTTAAGCCGTAAAGAAATATAACATAGACAGAACATACACAGAGCATGCATTGACCACGTTATGCTTTCTTATTCTTATTCATTATGGGCCCTTACCTCGTGTGTTCGTATCCGGCGCGCGACTATGGATTGGTTGGGGCGGCCAAATCATATCCAACTCAACCCACAGTCCAACCCGACCTGGCGCGGGTGGTACGACACAGCGCTTAATAACTTACTTATTCTTGTCATTAGTGAACATACATTCTGTTGTCACCTTCTTAATTCTATTATTTCTTATCTTAGCATAATAATCATATACTTAACATAATTTATATGGCATACATGTTATCTAACACATAGCACAGAACACATCATGGAAATCTAGTAATATATACTAGTAGCTTATGCTGTAGACGGTGTTGTACTTACCGTCTATCCGTGTGTCGCTTGGCTACTCCTCTTCGAGCTTCAACTGCAGAATTCCTCCTGCTCGATCGAAGGACGTACATGAGATTTCTAATCTAACTTATACGGGTTTTCGGTGATATGTCCCCCTAAAAATAAAACCATGCATACATAGCGGGTGACTACCTTAGTAGTCTTATAGATCATAAATCATGACCTAAAAAGATACGTTGGATATCCATTTTATACACTTAGCCCATTCATAAACATATCGGGTTAGATCAACACTAACCCTTAGACTTTAATCACTAACTTTTAGGTTAACAAGGTTAACCCTTATGATTACTAACGTGAATCCCTATTCGGCTCACTTTAGGTTTTTGGGAACTAAGTCCCGATAACTCGGGTATAATTTCCCGGTTATCCTTCGTCTTAACGTTTCTTTGAACACTTAGCTTAAAATCCATTTTCTTTAAAAACTCTAACTTAAAATCCCTTTTTCATAAAAGACTTAGCTTTTAAAACTTAGTCTTATTAACTTCTTTCGTAAAAATTCGTAAATCTTGGTCTATAATTTCATAAAATATTTAAGGGTTGGAAACTGCTTTTGGGACAGTTTCCATACTTGAAACAACGCGTTTAGCTCGAAAAACGTTTTTCCTAGAGTGGTTCTATAAAATCTTGCACAGAAATTCTTTGATTCCTGCGCAGTTTTGACATTTCAGTTTATAGTTAAAAATCCCATTTGAATTTGAAAAAGTTTCCTTCACGAAAGTTCTAGCCCTCGAAGAGTTCTAAAACTTTTGTGTTTTGAAAAATTTCTGATTCTGTACCGATTGGTACCAGTTTTTAATCGAAAATGAGGTTAACTTTGAAATCCGAGTCTTACAGACCTCTTACGGGTTTTCTTAGAAAAGAAGGCTGTTGGAGCCTTATTTTGGAAAACTGGCCGCGCTGGCCGCTAGGAAACCCCCTAGTCTACAACTTTCGTGTTTTAAGTTTTTGCCCATTCGGCCTCTAAAGGCCTGTAATCCACGTTTTACCGAAACTGCTCCCTGGAACCCGAGAGCTAGTTTTGGTTCTTACATTTATTTTTACGTCCTAAGTCGCAGGTTCTAACTCGACCGCCCACATCGGGAGATAGTCAACATGCATGCAGCGCATCTAACGTCCCTTAACCTAACCATACAGCCCATGTGATCTTGCAACCCAAAATCCGAACTCATCATCCTAGGGTTGCATAAACTCTAGCTTGGCATACATCAAACCATTCATGCATTTGGCTCATAAAAAATCATAACATCATGCACAAAACTAAATGACCTAATTTGGGGACATATTACCTAATTCAAAACCCTAACATGCCATTCTAGCAAACCAATCACATAGCATAATTTATGAGCATAAAATTAAACCAAACCACACCTAGAATCTACCTAATCAAGCATTAAGCACACAAGCACATCTAAGGCAGCCAATAAAACATACATAGGAGCTTATGCTCTTACAAAAATTTTGCATAAAAATACACATAAATCTTAAGCTTAAAACTCATTTAAACTTGGTAAAAAGCATTTAAAAATTTTACCTCACAAGAAGTGGATTTCGGCTTAGGGTTTGGGATACCCGAAAAAATCCTGCTTGCACCACTTAGCTTCAAGGGTTCGGCTGCTCACCCTAAGTGCTCCAAAAATCAAATTTTTGGCTCCCTTATGGTCTCCTCTCCTTGCTCGGTCACTCTAGGGTTTCTAGCCCCAAAACTGAAATTTTTTCCCTCTTTTCTCCCACAAACCCGAGGGCTGTTCCAAGGGTGATTCAAGCTCCAAACTTGATCCAAAACTCACTCTTTTGCTCACTAGACAAACCCGAATCTCTAACCCTAATTTCTACCTCAAATTTTGGTTTTTTTCCCTTGTGCTTCCCCTGCACCAAACCCACGGCAACAAGGCTGCAAGGGCTGCCAGAAAAATTTTCTTTTTCTTCCACTCGGTTCCTAGACTACCCGAAGCAAGATGGATGGCTTGAACTTGAAAAATTTTTCTGATCACTCTCCCTTCTCTCTCTCGGTTTCTTGTGCAGAAAAATGGCAAGAACTTAGTTGCATTTTTGAATTAAAGTGAATAGAGAACACTCTTATTTATAGGCCAAGAAAGAACTCTCAAAAATCTCATTTTGACCCCAAAATTTTCAAAATTTTGGACTTAGAGCATGCTAGGTGTCCGGATATTGGAGGAGTGCAAGACAACTCATGGTGAGTTGGCATAGTCCACATGTCTCCTTGCTATTGGTCCAACACACCTCTCATAGAATAAAATAATATTTTCTTTTTGAGATATCTTAAAAATTTAAGGCTTTGTTTGGTAGAAAACTTTGAAACTTTGATTGTAAAAATTTAAATTCCAATACTGTAATTATTATTTTACAGTTTGGATTTTTCATATTTACAGTCAAAAAAATCGGATCGAAAGTCTTTTCTCAAATCCTTCTGCCTCATGACCTAATGTGGCGTGCTTGATTTTTCTAAGGTGGTTTTAGTTTTTAACAGTCATAAAAATTAGTTCCTGCATTATTTTTCATAAAACGCAGATCTTAAAATTCCTCCGTCACAATTTCGACAATTTTAGTCAAACTTTGACTTTTCGGTCAATAGTTGACTTTTTCGGTCAAAATTTTGACTTTTGTAGAATCGAGTCGATTTCACTTCTTTTTGTTCAAAAAGGCTATTTGCTTCTTCGAACAGTCATTTTTGAGTTTTATTAAACTATAAAAACTCATAACACACATTAGAGCTCTGAACTAAGCTTTTCATGAAATTGCATGTACTTTTTACATTCAATTCTTTACAAAAGCTAGTTACATGAAAAACTAGATCTCACACAACCAAGGGAGACCAAAAATTTTTGGTACCCATTTTTGGAGGTGCAGCCGTGGGAAAGGAATCAAGGGGGAGAAGGAGAAAATTTTGACCAAAACCTAACTTTGGTCTAGGTAAACCCTTGACCCCTAACTCTTCAATTTTGAAGTTAATTTGTGGTTCAATTTGGTTGTAAGAACATAAGTCCATTTATGATTTTTATGCCCTAGTTTGTGGTGTGTGCTTAATTGATAAATCTAGGGTGTGTATGGCTTGATTCTTGCTTGGTTTGTACTTGATTTTTGATTGATTTTCATGCTTGATGCTTAGGGTTGTATGTCCCCTATTGTGGTCCGAAAATCTGCCCTTAGGTAGCACTTGAAGCATGCTAGCTTAGGGAGCAAAATTTGGTGCTTGTATGTGTTGTATGCAAATGTTAGAACCAAATGCCAACCTAGGTTTAGTGCTTTTGGAATTGGTTTGCATGGATCCAATGGGAACGGTTTATGGGTTCTTATGGGATGTTATAAATGCTGTGTGTTTGGCTTGTAGGCTTCCAAAGTGGTCAGTCGAGATAGATTCGCGAAATAGGACGTAAACCGGACGTAAGCACCAAAACTACCAATTCGGATTCGAATCTGACAAGTTTCGAGAAAGAGAAATTTTAAGGCCTTTAGAGGCCGAACTTGTCACGACCCGACTCGCCGCCTCTCAGACCCACGCGGAGTCCGACCGCGCGAACCTGGAGCGTTCGCTTCGGACCGCGACATTAACTTAAACTTACTTGCTTGACTTGATGATTAAAAATATAGTTACCCAATTTCTAGAGTAAATTTTTTTTTTTCTTTTTCTTTTATAAATCGTTACCAAAAACGTTTATTGCGGAAATCATGAAACTTTAAATTATATTAAAGCATAATTCAAACTTGTTTTTCTTTTATAAAATTCTAACTAAAAATGTACTCACTCGAGTACTGAGCTTTCACCTATGAGGAAAGCTCTAGACATACATACATGCATACATACATACATACATACATACTTAAACTTAAAACTGATCATACATGCATGCTGAACCAAAATGAAAACACATTTTCATTTTTAAGCATATTTTGGAAACTGCGTAGCAGTCCATACCCACGTTTCACATTCCGCTGCGCCATCTCTCCACAGTTGTATCAGACAGTGCCGGTAGGAATTTACCTACAGCATGAAAGTAACTATGAGCTAAAAAGCTCAGTAAGCACAATGTCCTATCCGCATGCAAATTAATGCACGAAAAGCGTGAACCAATTATAATTTATTTTAAAATTCATTATGGCGTCTCTACTGGTTAGATCTAATCTGATCCTATCTTGCTATTATAACATGTGTGTATGTACTGCGGTATGTAACCATGGAGAGATTGAAGGTGGTCCGTCCTAACCAACTTAAACCATGAAACACACAGTTTAACATGGAGTAGTGGTGGCAGTCCTACCATGTCAATTCAAACCATGGAACACGCCGTTTTAACTTACCACGAAGGCGAAGTCAGTATAACACAACATGTTCTACCTAACTTGTCTCATATCTTACCATGTGACTTACTTTACGTGGACATACTACATGATGACATAAAATCTTAACATAACATGACATGAACATGCATAACCTAATCATACATAACATACTACATGACATGCATACATCATAGCATAACATAACACATAACATTCATAACACATAAACATACCACAACATCATACATACATACATAACATAGACATACATAACATGAACATACATAACATGACATACTACATATCATCATAAATCATGACATCCTATTCATGCAACTAACATGTTTTCATGCCGTAGGCGGAATTGTACTTACCTTTCCGTCATACGTTCATGCTTAACTGTCCCTTCCTAGTGCTGTTCCACTCCTGGCACAGCTGCAGGTTCTGCCTGCTTAACAAGGACAGACTCTACTAAGACTTCATGAAAAATGCAGGTAAACAAACCAACAATGTCTACATGATCTTGGTTGTATGTCCCTTAAGTGCATAGCATCTACATTGGTTACCAAGGGTAACCCGGCGTGCTAAACCAACTCAACCTCTAAGGGTCGAATAACTTAAAGAGAAACTATCGGGTTATATCTAATAACCCTTTAATTAAGCTATCGGTATCCGTTAGGGTCACGTTGGATAACCCGTGAGGATAAACTAACTTAAAGCTATGAGTTAACCAAAAGTCAACAAAAGTCAACCTTGGTCAACTCTCGGTCAACTATGGTCAACCCCCTCGGGTCAACCTCTCGGGTCTCGGGCTTGACCCTGCAACTCGGGTCTAACACCCGGTTACCACTCGTAAGCTAACGTATACTTAAAAACTTACTTGAAAAACTCCTATTTCACTTTTGTATAAAAATTCATAACTTGCATCATAAAATCCGAATTCTTGATTTTATGTTTTGTAAATTCATTTTAGGTCGAAAACCGTCATTGGAACGATTTTCGTGATCAAAATCACTTATTTGAGGTAGAAAATCATTTTTCATCAACACTTGTAAAAACTGGTGGTTCAGGGATTTCGGATTCCTGAGCATCTTCCATAAAACAATTTTTATCCTAAAATCGGTGCGTTATCTGAAAAAGGTTTCTTCACAAAAGTTCTAGCCCTCGAAAAATGCTAAAACTTTCGTGTTTAACAAAACTCCTAATTCGGCCTAGATCAGTACCAGTTTCGAGTTGAAACTGGCTGATCCTGAAGCTAACGGGTCTGGGGGACGTGAACACTTAGCCACGGGTTTTGTTAATTTTGAAGGCCTTTGGAGCCTTATTTTGGAAAACGACCCGCGTTGCCCCCTTGGAAAAGTTGTTTTGGACAACTTTCATGTTTTACGTTTTCCCTATTTCGGCCTCTAAGGGCCTGTTATTTTCCATTTACGAAAACTGGGTGGGCTTGAGCCGAACCTGTAGCCAGTTTCGTGTTACATTATTTTTACGTCTCAACCGAACACTCGGGAGCCTAAAGATCACATGCACATTAATCTAACGTCCCACATGCGTTGGACATGTTTTCCCCCTTGGTCATGCAAGCCAACCGAGACTACCAACCCTAGGCTCGCATGTGTATTCTATGGTTTGGTTCACCAAGCCCAAACCGAAAACTCTCACCCTAGCACCATGAGCCACTCATGGCAGCACCATAACAGGGACATAACAAGCCATACAACCATGCAAACCAAGCAACAAATCAAGCACAACATAGCTCACATGCACACAAAAAAAACCATGCATACTATCTAGCTAAGCATACACCCTTATCAAGTCTCACACCCTAGCACATGCATACCAAAAATTTTCTGAACTTTAAACTTACAAACCATGGCTGAAAATACACATTAAATCTCTTCAAATTAATGCTCAAACAAGGCTAGGGTTAGGGTTATACCTCTCCATCAATTTTCGGATTTGATCACACCAAGGGAGCCGAACCTTGGCTGCCATGGCTGCTCCTCTTGGCTGTCCACCCTTTGCAGCCGAGCCTCCCTTCACCATTTGGCTCAAAATTTTCCAGCCATGAACACAAAAATATACACACAATTAACCATCAATTTTGTGTGGAAAAGCTTAGGGTTTTGAGGAATTTTACCATAGCTTACCCATGGTTTCTTGGAGTCGAAATCTTCCCTTTGTTGGCTGCACCAACTCGCTGCTTTGGCTCACCAAAAGCCTCCAGAATTTTCACCAACTCTTGGTGATGCTTGCTGCTCATGGCCGTACCCTTCACAGCCCATACCCATGAATTTTTTTGGCTCCATCTTGCTAGACACCATGGCTGAAAACAGCCCACACACAAGCTACAAAACTCACCCTTGGCTCACCCATGGTGCCTCCTTCTTCTCACTCGGCCACCACCATGGTTTTGGCTGAAAATTTTCTTCCCTTTCTCCTCATCTTCTCCACGGCTGGCTGCCATGAAATTCTGGAAAAATTTCCAGAATTTCTCCTTTGGTTCATGCTCAAAGCCGAGCACACCCTCCATGGATCACACAAGAATTTTTTTCCAAGCTTTGGCTTGCTCTTTCTCTCCCTTCTCTCTCACGAATTTTCTGATGGAAATAGGCTGTGGGTTTGGCTGTTTTATGAGTTTTTTCTGCACTCCCACCGACTCCCACATGGAGTATTAAAGAGATAAGATCAACTTTTTTGCTTTATTAAACTTTTGACCCCAAATATATTATTTTCTTTGACTTTTCTCTAGCTTTCTCTCCAAGGCTCACGGCTGGACCTGAGTAAAAGCTGTTGGAAATTGCTGAGTCATGGCTGATGGTGGGGCTGAGGTAAGAGCTTATGTCACCAATTTTTCAAAAATTCCAATTTTGCCCCCGAAACTGAAAATTCTTGCAAAAATACCCTCTAGGTGTCCGATTGTTCCAAAAATTAACACACCCATTCTATTTGATAATATAAACATCTTAATGACTTCATACGTCCATTTCGTCAATTTTTCAAAATTTACACTTTTGCCCCCAAAAGTGAAAATTTTGCATTTATGCCCCAAAATTCCAAAAATTGGCATAATGCTTACTTTTCATTCCAATATCATTCTTTTCATGATTTTATGTGATTTTCTTCCATTAAAATCACATATTTCCAAAATTTACATTTTTGCCCCGAAAGACAAAATCTTTACATTTTCGCCCTCGATGTGGCTATTTCTTGATTTCTTCTCGCAAGGCATGTTATTTCCTTATTAGGCCTCATCTAATAACGTCACTTGGCTTCCGTCACATATTTTTCAAAATTTACATTTTTGCCCCCAAAAATGAAAATTTTGACGTTTTTGCCCTTTGACCTAAATTGGTCTCCTTGGATGATATCTTGACTGAATATATCAGTCTGGCCTTAAATACTGCTAGGGATGCTTGATTTACGGGTGATTCTACTGTCTACTTGGGCTATACCGCCCATACTGACATATTTTGCAGTATTTTCGCATACCGCAGCATTTTCCAATGTCGGGTCAACTGTTGACCACTTTTGGTCAAACTTTGACTTTTCGGGTCAAAGTTGACTTTTCGGTCAAACTTTGACTTTTTTGGTCAAAGTTGACTTTTCAGTCAAACTTTGACTTTTTCGGAAAAACGTCCCTATTCGCCCCTTTCGCCCTGAAAAGGCGTTTTCTAACCTTAAAAATCTATTCTGAGTCTTATTGAGCCATAAGACTCCGTAAAACGTGTGAAAAACTCTTAACTGAGTTTTTCCGCAAACATATCACATATGCTCATAATTCCTCTTTAGAAGGAAAAATGGCATCAGGAAATTCTAGGTATTACAGAACTGGGTAAAACTTGAAACATGAAAGTTTCTCAGAACGATTTTTCCTAGAGGATAGCATGGACAGAATCTCAAAATGAGGCTCCGATGGCCTCCGTTTTTAGCAAAACCCGTGGCTGATCCTTCCAGACCCAGTTTTCAGGATCAGCCAGTTTCAAATAAAAAATGGCACAAAAATAAGCGGAACTGGATTTTTTGCAAAACACAAAAGTTTTAGTATTTTTTGAGAGCTACAACTTTCATGAAGACAAGTTTTTCATATTACAAATGGATTTTTAAACTGAGACTGTTTTATGAAGGGTGCGCAGGGAACCGAAAATTCCTGCACCTTAGTTTTTACAAATGGTTTCGAAAAACTGTAAAATGTTTTAAAACCATTGTTTTAACTATGAAAACTGTTCCAAAGGCAGCTTTCGACCCTAAGCGACCTTTATAAAGATTTATTTCAAAGATCATAATTTTTATTTAAAATTTTAAAGGATTTTCAAGTTAAATCTTTCAAAGGTGCAAAAAGGTAAGAAAATGGAGGTTTGAGATAAGAAAATGGATTTTTAAGGTAAAATTGGTAATCAAGCCGATTACGGACCGTAACCAGGAATAGTACCCGAGTTCCCGAGCTTAGCCCTAAAGCCCAGAGTTGACCAAGGGTTGACCAGTAGTTGACCAGATGTTCGCTTTGGTTGACCCAACAATTAGTTAAGGGTAACCTTAAGGGTTATCCAACGTAACCCTAAGGAATACCAATAGTCTAGAAATGGGCCAAGAAAAAAGGGTTAAGGAAATTAACCCAATAAGCCATGATAAAAGAAATAAAACCCAAGGTTTTAAGAAAACCCAACAGTAGATCAAGGGTCTACCCAAGAGGTTATCCAATGTAGCCTCTTAAGGGGATAATCAAAGTTCGAATTATTCTCAAACAGTAAGAGGACTAATTGGACTAAGTCAGATATCAAGTCGGGGATATACAACTGGGTTTTAGTAGGCATGTTGGTTAGGGCACCAACATTCTACAACCAGAATCAGAATTCTCACCTATGTCCTTATTCAAGCAGGAGACGGCCTGCAGCTGTATTCTGTGGAAGGACAGCATCAAACCGGACATAGGGAAAGAGGTAAGTACAACTCCGTCTACAGCATAGGCTCTAAATGGTACTTACCCAAGTATGTCAGATGTATGCTAAGGGTGTATGTTCATTATATGCTCTGTGCTATTATGTGATTTGCTGATTTCCATGTTATATGTGAATAGTATGCCATGATTAAATGTTACTATGGTGTATGAAAGTTAAGAAAGCATGTTAAGGTAATAATGTTAGTATGAATTAGGATTACGTGACATCACGATGCATGTTCATTAATCCCTATAAGACTAATAAGCTCAAGAATGAGATAAAGAAAAGAAAAGAAAAGAAAAGAAGGCAAGCGAGCTTACCAGTGTCGTACCACCCGTCCGAGGTCGGGTAGGACTATGGTGTGAGTTGGACTGGGCTGGCCGCCCCAACCACTCCATAGTTGCGTGCCGGGTAGGAACACTTAGGTAAGGGCCCCAAAGAAATATAAGAATAAGTAAAGAGAGTAAAAATGAGCATAACTGGACCATGTATATGCTAGGCATTGTTAGGTTATGCTATTATGAATGATGTTATGAATTGTTATGTGATGCTATGTATGTGAAGTTAAATTGTGCACGATATGATTTTATATATGATGCGGACGAGACAATTGTACTTGCTGAGTAAAAGCTCACTGTCTTACGTCTATGCTGTAGGTAAACAGCCTGTCAGCAATGTTTGATGCAAGGTGGCAGAGTGTGGCGGGGCGTACTGTGAAATCGTGGGAAGTTCATCCACTACGCGTTTTGATTTTCTTTTAAGTTCTTATATTATGTAAATATGTTTTATTGAGACATCTTTTATAAGAACACGTTTTAATTCGTGTATATAAAAAAAAATTTCCGCTGTGTTTGGTCTAGTATATAAGTAAAGTGGTAAGTATGCACGTAAGGTAACGGCTTGTGCTAGGCGGGTTGTTACAGTAACAACTGAAAATTTCTACAGACTCATGATTCCCTCATACATGAGAAATCTAAGTTCGTATTATGTATTTATAAAATATTTCATGAAAATTATGAATATAATGTGAAATTCATAATTTTATCAGTAGATATTTGAGTTCTCATTCAATTGGCTGTGAGACTCAATAAGTAATTGTTTAGTCATGTGTGAAGCCTTTTATGGAAAAAGGCTTACTAAAATTCATGATTTTATGTTGGTCAAAGTTTGACCGGAAAAAGTCAAAGTTGACCAAAAAGTCAAAGGTTGACCATAGAGGTCAGAAGTATGACAGTACAGTTGTATGATAAGCAGTATGGAAAATATAATGCGGAAAACCATCATTATAGACAAGATAGCAAGATTAAGATTTAAAACCACCATAGAAAAATCAAGTACACTAAGTTAGGAATAAAGGGCATAAGGGCTTAAAGAAATAAGAAAAATTTTATACAGTCCATTTTTACGCAGATAAATTTTGGACTGCAGTACAGTATAAAAATACTATGTATAAGTGAGCATAGTATTGGAAATATCTGTGTTGGCTCAAAAGTGGACTGTATATTGAAGAAAAAGCCAAACAAGCCTTAATGAGGATGACATCACCTTATCCTCAAATTATGACATCATAATTAATTAAATAAGGTTGGAAAGAAATATGGAAGCCTCTAGATGATGTGTTGGCCGGCCACGTAAGGGGGGATTTGTGCAATTTTGTGCTTCTTCAATGGCTTTTTAACAATTTGAAAGAGTTTTCCATCACCTATAAATAGGTGATGAAGGGTGCCCATTTTATTCACAAAATTTGTGAAAACTAGCAAAACTTTGACTATTTTTCTTTTCCAAAAACTGAACTTGAGAGGCAAGAGAGAAGAGAGAAAAAATTTAAAACCCAAGGGAAAAAGTGTAGGGGGTGGTCGGATTTAGCTAGGGAACGAGGAAAAAAGTTTGAAAAATTTTTAGAACCCATTTTAGGCCTAGTGGTCGGTTGTGGGAGAGAAAGGAAGGAAAGGAAAAAGTGAACGGAGAAAAGGAGGGGAGGTGTGGCCAGACTTGTGAGAGGCAACCAAGTGGCTGGAAAAATTTTTGGTGCCCATTTAGAGAGTGAGAACCGGTTGGAAGGTGACCAGGGGGGGGGGAGAGATTTTCGGACCCAAACCCTAACCCACTCCTAGGGTTGATCAAGGTAACTCTCCCATAAGCCCTAACCTCTTTAATTAAGTTTCAATTTGAAATTTATATGTATTTCAAGTTGAAAATTGTAAGAACATAAGCTTAAATTATTTTATTGCCCTAGGTTGGATTTAGGTGTGTGCTTGATTGGATTTAAGGGTGGTTTGATTATGAGCTTTGATTGATTATATGATTATGCTTGTTTGACTTGCATGCTAGATGTTTGATAAGTTGTATGTCCCCCAAATATGTTCAAGCATGTTTTAAAATTGTATGCTAGGTTGCTAGAGTGGAACTTGAATGAATGGAATAGTTGGATTAGAACTAGAACCATGCAAACCCAAGGTTAAGGCAATTTCGTAAATGGTTTGCATGACTGTGATCGGGTTACATGCATGATGAAGTGGGATGTTTGAAAATACTGCATGCCTACTTTCTAGGCTCCTGCACGTTCGGTTAAGTTAGATTGCGCAAAGTAGGACGTAAAATGAAATTTAAGAACGAAAAATGCTAGTTCGGATACAAACTGGCCAGTTTTCTGAAAAGTGAAATTTAAGGCCTTTAGAGACCGAATTGGGAAAAATGTAAAACATAAAAGTTGTAGAGAAGGGTTTTTCCTAGAAGGCAGCACAGACAGTTTTTCAAAATAAGGCTCCAATAGCCTCGGTTTTGATGAAAACCCGGGCCTGACCGTGCCAAGGTTTCATGGACGGCCAGGTGAGTTCAACAGAGAATAAGAGCAAGCTAGAGTCCGAATTGGGTTTTCTATAAAACACGAAAGTTTTAGGATTTTTTGAGATCTAAAACTATTGTGAAGACAACTTTTTTAAATTGAAACCAAATTTTTTAATAGAAACAGATTTCTAAAACTATGTAGGAAACAGGAAATTTCTGCACAGGATTTTCTAAAAACAATACAGGAAAACTATATTTTTCACCAAACCCAATGTTTTGACTGTGAAAACTGTTCCAATGGTAGTTTTTAGTACTTAATGATTTTATAAAACCCCACTTTATGAACCATGAATTTTTATAAGTTAAGTAAAAGATTTTTGAATTTAATTCACTAAAGTTTCCAAAGAAATGGAAAATGATTTTTGAAACCAAAGTTTAGTAAATAAGACGATTTCGGGTGATAACCGTAAGTAAGATCTGAGTTACTGGGCCAAGCTCAAAGCCTAAGTATAACCCATAGTATGTTGACCTTAGTTGACCAAAATGTTGACTTGAGTTGACTTAGGTTGACCACCTCAATAGGTTACTCAAGATAACCCAATGGGTTATGAATTAAGAAGATTAAGGCATAGGCCCAAGGTTAGGATAACAACCTAACCCTACCAGTATGTATATGGGTTTAGCCCATAAGGTTACCCGATGTAACCAATTAAGTCATGATCCATGTTTAATTAGTCTTGAACAATAGGGTTATTGACTGTAACCCAGTAAGATAACTTGTGTTTAGGGGACATATAACTAAGGCAATGTATGTATGTTGGTTAGGTCGCCAGTATTTTTATGATTATGATTTATAGGATCCTTATCCTATGATCCTTTAAATAGCAGGAAGTGACCTGCTGCTGCAACCTGAATTGAAGCAGCAACACTCAGGACATAACACACGAGGTAAGTACAAACCTTACGTACAGTATGAATATAGTAAATACTATTTTCAAGTATGTTATGCTATGTATACCATGTTTACAAGAATGCCATGTTTTCAAAAATGTCATGTTTTCAAGAATGCCATGTTTTCAAGTATATCATGTTTTCAAGAATGCCATGTTTATAGAAATGTCATGTTTTTAAGAATGCCATGTTTACAGAAATGCCATGTTTTCAAATATGTCATGTTTACAAGTACGCCATGTTTACAAGTACGCCATGTTTACAAGTACGCCATGTTATGGTTAAAATGTTAAGTTATGATATGATACAGTGGCATCATGAGGCATGTTCACTAATGTTAAACCACATGGTAAGAACATACAAGTAAGGTGTTGTGCTAACCTCCCACCAGGTGGAGGATTATTCATGTTCGAGTTCAAGTTTATGATTCACAGAATTGTTAGGGACCTTGCAAATCCTAATTTTCTCTGGAGAGCGCGCATTCAGTACGTACACACAAGAGGCCCACATGATAAAGCAAGATAATAAGTTCAAGTCAATAATGGATCATAAAAGATTCATAATTGAACATAATTGGTTCATGCATAAGTGCACGACATGTGTTATGTTTTGTGAGATTATGTTTGTGCTTACTGGGCGAAAGCTCATCAGTATATTCATACTATAGGTAAGAAGCCGGCAATTTAATTGGTGGGCTATGTGGACGATGCGGCGCGTGAAGGGCGGTGTGGGATACCACTACGCAAAATCTTCTACAACCTCTTTTAAGTTGATATGTATATATGTATATATCTCAAAAACAAGTTATGATGTTGAAAACTTGAATATGTCCTTTTATTTCAAGTATAGTTTGTATACATGGCAAGCTTGCTATGTGAATTAAACTATCTACATATGTTATATGTTTTAAAAAAAAAATTTATTCTCGAATTTCCAAGCAAGTTTAAGTTACTAAAATCAAGATGCAAGTTTAAGTAAATAAGGTGACGGCCCTACGTAGATCCGGGCATCACGTTATAAACAAGTACTCTTGCATTTTTAAAAATTTTTTTTTTAAGTTACATTTTTTAACTTTATAACTTCTTCAATTTAATTATACATATATATATATTTGAGGTTTCATTTTGGAACTATCATAGAGGGAAAATGGGTTTTGATTTGTTCATATATTGTGTATCATTTGATTGTACCTAACCGTCCATATTAGTACGGTTAGGGAAATGAAAAGTCGAGGGAAACATAAAACGACAACACAAAAAGATGCATAACTGAAAGTGAAAATAAATAAGAAGACCACATGAATCGAGAAAGGACATCCTAAAAACAACAAAATATTCCCGTATAAAAATAATATATAAAAAAAACCAATTCGAAAAATTGCAACAAAATAAAAGCTACAATCATAGCGACAAAAAAAAAAAAGAAAAAGAAAATGATGAATAATTACAAAAATTATAGATAACAAAAAAAAAAAAAAAAGCGACAAGAATCTACATGAACGACAAAAAAATAGAGGATAAATGAGAGAAATGCTAGACCACAAATTAAATAAAAACGAAATTGTCAAAAATAAAATAAATAAAAGATTGTTGCAGTTTAAAAAAAAAAAAAAAAAAAAAAAAAAAAAAAAAAAAAAAAAAAAAACTTAACTTAAGAGTAAAGATTAAAGAGGCAATTCGAAACGACAATTTCTTAAAACAACAATAATCTCAAAACGACATCAATCTGATTAAACATAGTTAATCACATATATAAGGGAAAAAAAAAAAACTAATTATGATATTTGGTTTGGTACAAATATGTTCGAGGGAATACGCTACTATTTTGCATTTACCTTCCATTTCTTTTTTCTTTTGTAAAGAAATTTATGTGTGATTAGCAAACAAAGCTGCTAAGCAATGTTGATTATGGTACCCATAAATACTTCTATATTTTATTTTGTTTTGTTTAAATTCTGAATTTTAAGAAAGTTTATCTCTCCTTTTTTTTTTTTTTTTTTAATCTTCATCTGAAGGTTACAATAATATAGAAGATTGAAATGAATTAAGAAACGACATTGACCTGAGAATAACTGTCACTAAAAAAGGATACCAACGATTAATAAATCTGAAAACTATGTAACAAATTAGAAAATAACAAGAGATTGTACAGAACTTATTAACGATAAACAAATGACAATATAAATAACTGTATGGACGATAACAACATGAGAAATGATTGTTATGCAAAAGGACAAAATTTAAAAATGACGGATTAAAACGACAAAAATCCGTAACGATAAAAAGATAAAACAACATAAATTTGGACGACGACATTTAGGGAAAGAACAGAAATATAATGCAGTAGCGAGACTAATACATATAAATAACAAAATAGTAAAAATGAAATTGATCAAAACTACAATATCCTGGAGAAAGAAGAGTCATCGCAAAGTGAATATTACTCGAAAAAACGACATACATATGCATAAACGACATGAATCTGTAAAACTGATGTGAAATAAATAAAACGACAACAATATGAAGACATGACAACAACTTGGAATTAAAGAGAGAGAAGGATATATTAAGACTAAAAGCTCATTTTTTATTAGTCGTTACATTATTTTCACGTACGTAATGGCGAACTTAATCAAAGACGCTGATAATCGTCTACCTGATTAAAGTTGGTAATTATAATCTCCTAGTTAAATTTCCTTACAAAATTTTCCCTTATATTCATAATTAGTGTAAACACTTATTTTCCTTTATTAGATTTTTCACTCTGGATTTTACTACTAAGATTTTTAGTGAGATCTATTATAGGAACTGATTGTCAAGCTTAACAATTCTCGCATCAGTGTCTGCTAGTTATTTGGCTTTTAGTTTGAGTAGGATTTCCTCTTGCGATTATAATACTTGGATATTTTCCTTAAACTGTCATAATCTTTCTTTATTCTAATAAATTGAGTTAGGAGCTTGGAATAGGATGGGCTAAGATTTTGGTTGCCAATCTAGTTGAAATATGTTTGATCATGCCTAGATGCTAGTTATCCTTTCTCTTCGTTAAAAAAACAAAAAAAAAACAAAACAAAACATAAAAACAAAAAAAACAAAAAACGAAAAACAAAACAAAACAATTTACCTAGTTAAATTATAATAGTCATTGACTATAGTCGTCAAAGTTCTTGTTAAAAAGTTCCTTATAACACAAAAAAGATAAAGTTGTCTTAAAAGAAAAAATTTGCCTAGAATCATGTTTCCTTGTATTGAAAGTCAAAAGTTGAGGAAAAACTCTAAAATCTTGGTGGATCTTTAAAGATAAAAAAATATGATTAAAAAAATAAAAAAATATAAAATTCCTATAACTCGTTTATTTAATTGTCCTTTTCAACTCAATTTTCAACATCTTCACCGAAAGTAGTGTTGATTCTTCTCTAGCGTTTTATATACGTGCTGATACGATTATAACTGGTGACACATTTTTAGCTTGAAAGTTCTTTCTATAGTTCATACCATAATTACTGAGTAACTATAAAATGGTCTGTAGAAGATTAGTGAGTCAAAGGACAACTTTGGAAGATGTAAATTCTAAGAAAGTTGCCATTTTTTCAATGAACAATTAGGACTTATAAGGGCCTTTGCTTTTGATGTTTTCAACAATGGCGTTGAAAAATATAATCCCCAATGTCTCATTTACATAAAGGCCCTAACATTTTGTAGAAAATCATGCCAACAACAATGGCTTTTTCACCCTTATCTGGAGAAAAAAAAAAAAAAAAAGTGGATTGAAAGTAAAAGAAAGGTAGTGGAAATTTTTAATTTTGTTTCTTTGATTAATGAATATTATATGTACAAGCGGGTAACTAGAATTTAGCTTCTCCTGTTTTACTTTCTCTCACTTATTCCTATCCTTTCGAGTTTTTAATCCATTTAGGATAAATTGTTTCTGTAGTTCCTAACCATAAATTATTAGCTAGACGTTATGAATTATAACGTCGACGATACATTGATTAAATGTTTATTATTTCTAATGTTATTTTGAGTTATTCGCACAAATGACGTGATGAAGTCTCGACGTGTTAGAATCAAATTCATGTTAAATTGATTTTTTTATATAATGATTATTTGATGAATTTATGTGACAATTTAGTAGTATAATATATTTTATTCAAATGGATACGTATATGAATTTATATTTATATAATATGTAATTTATAAGTTATATATGTTTGCAAGATTTATGTATGTTATATACGTTATAATTGTAATTTTAAATATATTATGCTATATTAATGCTATTTATATATGTAAGAATTTAGAGTTATCAGAAGAGGGAAAAAAAAAATTGGGGGAGATCGTATTCAAAAGGAAAGAAAGTTGGCTCAAAAAAATAAAAAAATAAAAAAAAAAGAGGAATCGTGCGAAAAAATATAAAATATAAAAAGGAGAGAATTTGCATTCCATTTAATATGCTAATTGCCTGGGAGCTTTATTTGCCCAAAATGAGCCATTGATGACCGCCCTTAATCATATATTATTTCAGAAAATTAATATTCAATTAGTTCCCAATGCATATCTTCTTTTTCAATGCATATCTTCTTCCTCTCCCTTTTTGTCGCTTATTCTGTCTCCCTCACCTCCTCTTATACGCCCAATATATTATTTAAAAAAAAAAAAAAGGCCCTTCATCAACTAGCAGCCGCTAAAACTCCACCCTCAATCTCTTGATACTTTCCTAATCTTTGAAGCCGGAATACAGATTCGATGAGGTATAATTTCTTCTTTTCTTTTACACATGTTTTGGAATTTGATGACATTATGCATTATCGCTTCAGGAAAGGTTTTTGTTGGTGGTGATGGTTAAGTTTGAGGTGATAAGATGATTTTAAGATTATGGTTTCATTTCTTATTTCATGATGTGATTCGAAGTGGTGATTTCTTGATTTTATATATTAAAAACATGTCTTAGTGTTGGTTATTATGTATATATGGTTTTTATATGTGATTGGTCTTGATTTTTTTTATTTTAAATGAATTTTTGAATAATTTTCGTCATAAGTACGGTGCTGGAAAATTTTCTAATGATAATATCTTGTAATGTAAATTTATTGAGAAGATCCAAACAGTCTCCATTTTTAATGAGTTTGGTATTACTGGAAAGTACTGGATGTCTATTTTCTTTTGAAACAAAATTTTGTGTCATTTGGAGACTTGTGTGAATTATTATAATTTTTTAAAGGAGCAGAGGTTCAGCTACCAGTCGTTACATTAAAGTTTTGTGATAGAATTCAAAATTGTTTTTGAGTGTATTTCTATTTGAATTAGGTATCGTTAGAAAGCTTTGAATGTCTGCTTTCTTTTAAAATTAGTTTCAAGTCATTTGGAATGATGTACAAATTTTTATGAATTTTTGAAGGGACAGAGGTTTGGCTACTAATATTTGAAAAAGGTTTTATAATTTTGCGTAATTGTTGGATTTTTGTGTTTTGATGTTGTTGACTGATGAAATAGGCCTATTAGGCACTATTTTATTATGGTGTATGTGTTTGATAAATTGTCAAGGACTTTTAATAATTTGTTTATATTTATTATTTATGGCATGAACGGGTCTAAAGGTGAGCACCAAAGACTTTAATCGTGTATCACCATCAGGAGAATTAAAAAGCTTAAGTAAGGCATTTATAAAAATACACTCTCACCTACAATATAAATTAAAGAATCGAGAATATAAATTTTGATGTTGATGATGATGTTATGATGTTTTTTTTTTAATACTTCTCTTATGATGTTGTTTTGATGAAAAATATATATATGTATGTATATGTATTTTTTATGTTTTAAAATAGTACACCTTTGAGGATGATGATGTTGTCCGATGAATGGGTCATTTATCACCGTTGGTTTGGGATTTACTATCCCATTCCTTTCGTGACTAGCGCGCTAGCCTAATATATGACGGTTTTGAAAGTTAAAAAGTTTTTTCAAGAATGTTTTTATTTATGAAGATAATTTACTATGAGGATTAAAAAAATGTTATTTATATTTGTGTAACGCCTCGACCTACATAGGGCCGTTACTATACATACTTGTACTACATCTTGGTTTTAATAACTTAAACTTACTTGGAAATTCAAGAATAAATTTTTTTTAAACATATATAAATAGATTAGCTCATATAGCAAACTTGTCATGCATACATACTGAGATGAAATGACATTCTCAAGTCTTCAACTCCATATATACTGTATAACATAATTTATTTTTGAGATATATATACATATCAACTCAAAAGAGCTTGTGGAAAACTTGGGTAGTGGTATCTCACACCGCCGTTCACTCGCCGCATCGTGCACATGGCTCACCAATTAAGCTGCAGGCTTTTTACCTACAGTATGAAATATACTGATGAGCTTTCGCTCAGCAAATACAAACATAATCTCACAAAACGTAATAAATATCATGCAACTTATGCATGAACCAATTATGTTCATTTATGAATCTTTTATAATCAATTATTGACTTGAACTTATTATCTTGTTTTAACATGTGGGCCCCTTGTGTACGTACCAAAAGCGTGCAATCCACAGAAAGTTAGGGTTTGCAAGGTTCTTAACAATTCTAGGAATCATGTATACCTTCACGATCTGGCGGAAGGTCTTGATAACTTGAAACTTGTAATCCTCCACGATCTGGCGGGAGGTTGGTACGACATTTTTCTTGTCTTAGTTTAGTCTTAGTCTTGTTACTTTACCAAGACTAAGATTCTTTACATGTGATCTCATTAATCATGTGATCTCATCTTGTTAGGTTACATTGGGTAACCTTTGGTGTGAGCCTAAGTCAAACTTGGGTTAATCCTTTTGGATTACTAAGGCCCAATTTCCTAAGTTATATCCTATTGGGTTACTATTGGTAACCTTGGGTTCTGGGCCCAATCCAGTAACTTGGGTATCCTTCCCAGTTACCGTTGGTCATCCTTTTGTTACCAAGTTATTAAGATAACTTGTGGTCTATGAACTTATTTTTCTTTGCTTTGGAAAAACTTAGTCTTCCTTGTCTATTTTATATACAAAAATCATTGTTCAACTTATCCAAAAATTGTAATTCCTGGAGTAGGGTTTGTAAAAATTATCAACTATTGGAAACTGCCTTTGGAACAGTTTCATACTGCCAATTATCAGTGTATGTGCAGGAACATCCTTTTCCTGCACTGTTTTAGAAAATCCTGTATAGGAATTTCCTGTTTCCTGCACAGCTTTGGAATCCAATTTTTATTTAAAAATCTGGGTTGAATCTAAAAAATTTTTCTTTACAAAAGTTTTAGATCTTGAAAAACCCTACAACTTTCGTGTTTTGCTCAAGACCCAGTTCGGACTCTAACCTACTCATTTCCCCTGTTGAACCTGTCTGGCCGTGCATGAAGTCTGGGCATGGTCAGGTTTGGAATTTTGTAAAAACCAAGGTCATTGGAGCCTTATTTTCAAAAATTATCCACGCTACCCACTAGGAAAATCCTTCTTTACAATATTTATGTTTTAAGTTTTTCCAAATTCGGCCTCTAAGGGCCTGAAATCCAACTTTGCAGAAAACTGGCCAGTTTTACCCGAACTGGCAGTTTTCTTGCTTAAGTCCATTTTACGTCCTATTATGCACATACTAACTCAACCGGTCACATCGGGAGCCTAAAATAGACATGCAGCGTTTCTAATGTAAATTTCTATCATACATCCATACATTCTCAAACATATTATGGACATACAACCTTATTATAAAGCATACAAGCAAACCCTAGAA
The DNA here is from genome assembly GCA_025413485.1 of Ficus microcarpa. Taxonomy (NCBI): domain Eukaryota; kingdom Viridiplantae; phylum Streptophyta; class Magnoliopsida; order Rosales; family Moraceae; genus Ficus; species Ficus microcarpa. The sequence continues at coordinate 22,940,911 of CM046381.1, read as the reverse complement.
TCATGCAACCCTAATCACATTAGCATGTATAACTTGTACATCAAAACCACCTAATCACCTAATCAAGTACAGATCTAAAAATTTCTAAACTAGGGCAATGGAAATAGAATGAGCTTATGCTCTTACAATCCAACTTGAAAATACACTTAAATCTCCAATTAAAGCTTAAATTGAAAAGCTTAGGGTTCTAAAGGAAATTTACCTTAATCAACACAAGGTTGGGCTAGGTTTTGATCCAAACTTCTTCCTTCTTTTCTCTCTACCACAACCGGCCTTCCTTGGCTTTGTGGGTTTCAAAATTTTCGGCCACCCTAGTTGGTGTTTCACCAAAAATTCGACCACTCTCCTAGATCAATTCCTTCTTCACTTTTTTTTTCTCTCTCTCTAGTGTTCGGCTTCTAAGGAGAATAAAGGGTGAGGAGAAATTTGGCCATAGTTTTGGGACAATTTCTCATTTTGTGAGGCAAATGAACCACCCCCCATCACCTATTTATAGGTGAAAATTATTTAATTTTTGGATTTATTTTTAATCCAAAAATTGCTTATGAGCCCTTGAGAGAAAAATATTTGCCCATATACCCCTACATGTGGTGGTCGGCCATTGCTTGTCTTGGAGCTCAAGTTGATATATATATATATATATTTTTGCTTACATCATCATGACATCATCATGCTCACATCATCTAGCTTACATCATCATCTAACTTATTTTTCTAAAAATTATACTTTAGCCCTTAAGGACAAAATATTTACAATTTAGTCTCTGTAGGTGGCTGGCTTTGAGTGGAGCCACATGGCTTCCAATTTATGCATAATCATCCACTTGATTCCAAAAATCCCTTAATATAATTATGCAGTCCATCTCCTTACTAACTTAGATAATATCAATACTATTTTTTTTCCTCAAAACAGTATTGTCATACTGGACTACGGTCCATAATTCATCTGAGTAAAAATTGGACTGCGTATGGGATTTTCTTAGGACTTAAAACTACTAGGCCCTTGTTGTCCTAAATAATGTGCTTGATTTTTCTAGGATGATCTTGAACCTTATTCTTGCTTATTTGTCCGTAATGACGGTATTTTGTAGTATATTTTCCATACTGCTTGCCATACTTGCAGTACCATCATAGTCAACCCTTTGACTTTTCTGATCAAACTTTGACCATCATAAAATCATAAATTCCTATTTTGCCCTTTTCATCAAAAGGCCTCATACATGACTAGGCAACTTACTTATTGAGTCTCATGGCTAATTAAATGAGAACTCAAATATTTACTGATAAAATTATGAATTTCACATTGATATTTATTCATAATTTTCATGAAACATTACATAAACATATAGTATGGACTTAAATTTCTTTACATACAAGGAAATCATGAGTCCGTAGAAATTTTGGTTATTACAATTTGTGAGATATAAGTGCCTTACTAAGTCCTTCTTTATATAAATTAATTCATATTGCAAATAAAAGAAAGGGTAAGATGTCATAATGGAGAAGCTTGGAGCGAAAGTGAAACGATGTGTGATAGGAAAACGGGATGAATGTGTAAAAACCCAAAATTTTGATGAACTTATGATTTCCTTAGATACAAGGAAAATCTAAGTTTGAATCATGTATGTCAACATGAAGCTCATGATCTGATTTGATTCTCAGAGTATGTTTGAGTTCTTATAAGTATTATAAAACTCAATGATAATTTATTAAATCAAGTATGACGTCTTTTGATGAAAAAGACAGAATAAGGATTTATGATTTTATTTCGGTCAAAGTTTGACCAGGATAATTTAGGGTATGATTAAGACAGTACTGCAGTATAATAAACAATATGAAAATTATACTGAGATAAATCGTCATTATAGATGAAGAAGTAAGAATAAGGCATGAGAGCACTCTAGAAAAATCTGGTATAATATTTAGAGCAACAAGGACTTAGTAATTTCAAGTCTTAAGAAAAACCTATACTCAATCCAGTTAAGTATAAATAAATTCTAGACTGTAATTTAGTCTTGCTATACTGTTAATAGTTGAAAATAGTATTTGTAATATCTGCATTAATAAGAAATTAGACTGTGTATTAGGAGGAGTGCTAAACATGGTCTTACTTGGAGGCCAAGTAATTGTGGATAAATATGAATTTTTGATTTATGGAATTTATTTTTAACCAAAGCCTCCAACTAGGCCAAATGGCCGGTTACATTTGGTGGCCTTGGGGAACAAGGAAGCAATTGTAGATGGGAAAAAATTTTGTCGGGGCAGCTTGACAACTTCATAATTGTGCAATATTTCAGGTATCAAGTCCATGGTTCCTGCACTTTGCTTACGTTTTCGTGGCCAAGAATGTTTTCAGCGTATTGGAAGCCAGGAATTGCAGGAGTACACTAAAAGCTTGGTGGAACTTACAGCGAATGTGGTTCATTCGAAGCACCACATCGTATTTCATTGCTCTCATAGACATGTTCAAGAGGGAATTAGGCTTATCCGAAACCACATTTGCCCTCACCGATAAAGTTGTCAGCGACGATGCCACAAAGAGGTATGAGCAGGAGATCGTGGAGTTTGGAAGCTCGAGTTTAATGTTCACCATGTTGGCGACACTGGCATTGCTTAACTTGTTCACTTTAGTTGGTGGAATTAAGAAGATTCTCATGGATTTCAAGGCTATAGAGCAGCTGATGGGGGAGATAGTTCTCTTTGGGATTATAGTTTTGACCAATTTGCTGGTTTAAAAAGCGTTCTTCATCCGTAATGACAATGGTCGCATACCATCCTCGGTCATGTTCAAGTCTGTTGTTCTAGCTTCTGCTTTATGCCTTCTGTCTACGTATTAGAACATGTCATTGAAATAGAGACAATGTGTAAGTGATATGTGTTTATGTCAAATCAATGTACCATAATTAGGTGTGACTCTATAGGGAGCACTCAAAGGGGCAGTCATTATCATAAAATCAATACAATATTATTTGATAGTTTCCTCTCTCCTCAAGTTGTCAAATATCTAAATTTCGACGAAAGATAAAGAAGTGAACGTTTTGCTCTTTTTTAAAAAAAAAAAAAAAAACCAAAATCTTCGCTTTTAAGGTTCTTTCATGTCTCGAAATAAGCATGATGACGAGGTAAACCATGTTGGTCTCCACCGTAAGTTCTAGGAATCATAAATAATCTTTTGCTGATTTCCAAACGTTCATGCAAATTGGACTAGAAAATAACAAATAAAAGGGGGGAAAAAAAACATTTCCAAATAGCCAAGATTCATCTCTAATATTGTACAAATACAAATAAAATCTGATCCCCTTTTCATTTCTCTTTAGTTTCTTTTCATATTTTTGATATTTCACTAGTACAGAACGCGGATACCACGACGGTTTTTAACCGTCGTGGTAACATTTCCACGACGGTTCACTAACAGTCGTGGAATCCAGAGTCGTGGAATCTTTTCACATTCCACGACGGTTATTTACCCGTCGTGTAATATGTACAAATAAGCTGGAAAATTGTTATTTAATGAGAAATACCACGACGGTTCACACTAAAAACCGTCGTGTTAAGTCAATATACCACGACGGTTTAGATATTCCACCGTCATGGTATTTCGCCTACCACAACGGTGGATTATAGTGATCGATAGACCGTCATGATATATTGATCAACCACGACGGTTTATAAAAAAGACCGTCATGGTATTTCCACCTACCACGACGATTTCTTAAACGAATTAACAAACCTTATTGGTATATTGATCTACCACGACTGTTTCTATAATCCACCGTCGTGGTATTTCACTTACACGACGGTGGATCATGCAAAACGATAAACGGTCGTGGTAGTTCATGATACGACGACGGTTTTAGTTATGAACCGTCGTGGTATATATGTTTCTACGACCGTTTTTAATGGAAACCGTCGTGGCTGCCTCTCCGCAAGACTTCAACACCTGCTTTTTGTGTGATTCATCAACCGTGAATGAAGTTAAAACTTCCATCCACACTCGTTCTTTCCTCGGTTCCAAATCAGCACTTCTGAAATCAGCAATCCAAATTGGAATGTGCTCCCGAGCTAGCACTCCAATCCAACTCTGTAATTCATCACTTTCCTTGCCTATTGGTTGGCTTTTTGGGTCAAACCTAACTTGAATTCGTTCTCCCCTCGTCCGAACAATGTGCACTCTTTTAAGCAGCGTGGCTCGACGTTTTCCCTCCTCGTCGGCATTGAATCTTGAGGAGTTGGTTCTTCGTGGTTTTCCAACTTGAGTTTGGGTTGACACTTCCTCCTCGTGATTGGTTGACATCGTAAATCAATCTAAAACTACAGTGAAATAGAAAGAATTTTCTATTTAGACATCCTGACAGTGACGATAAAAAAGTTATCCTAAATATATATATAACAAAAGAACATACCAATAACTGAAATGTAACTAACAATAAAACAAAAATATTCTTCCCTTAAAAATAGAACAAAGTAACTGAAAATATCTAATCATTGGGTAAATCAAACTTCCAAAATTGTTAATTTGATTCCTGATGTGTAATAACGTTCCCTAGGTATTTTCAGTTATGAAAAAAGCAACACAAGAAAAAACAAGTGATAGCCAATCGAAAAATATGCAGAGAAATAGATGAAAACACAAGGAAACTTCTTGAAAATTTATGCCTATCATAAATTGACCGAGAGAAAAAGGAGAAAGAAAAAAAAATTGGAATATGCATTAATACTTACCGTTTTGTCAATGGTGGGTTCTGGTCGGCGAGAGAGAATGGTAAAGTCCGAAATCACTGCAGTTGGTGGTGGATGGCGTCGGAGATTGTAGGTCGATAACACCGTGAGTGCTGGACGATGGCGTCGAAGATTGAGGGTTTCAGAGAGTTCGAGGGTTTCAGAGAGGGTCGATACTGGGTGAGGAAGAGTTTTGCAGCTTTTTAGGTTATATTAAAAGGTTTCAAAAAGTTTAACAATTTATGAAAATTTCAAAACTTGCCGCTAAAACAATATACCACGACGGTCCTGGTTAAAAACCGTCGTGGTAGTTCATATTTAAACCATCGTGGTAGTCTAGATACCACGACGGTTTATTAAAAAGACCATAGTGGTAATCAATATACCACGACGGTTAAATATACGAACGGTCGTGGTACTGTAAATAACACAACGGTCAAATATAAAGACCGTCGTGGTATAGCTCTTTGATTTATCCACTATAACATGAAGGTCAACTTAAAAGACCGTCGTGATAGATCATTTTACCACGACGGTCTTTAGAATAGACCGTCGTGGTTGAGTTTACTTCGTCTACCACAACTGTATGTACCACGACGGTCTTACAGGAAAACCGTCGTGGTACGTAATATACCACGACGGTTTTTTTATTTAACCGTCGTCGTACGTATTTGAAATTTACGATAATAGGAAAATGAAATTGTTAATATAATCCCTTTAAGTATGCTGCCCTGTATGTTGTGCAATCATTCATTCGAAACATATTTGATTCCAATCATATTTGCATGGATAAATGGTTCCCATATAATGTGCGTAATAATCCAAAAACCGTATATCCCAATGTTTACAACGTACTTAAGAACATTATTCATTAATTTGTTCCGTTTTTTTTTTTCTGCTTTTTTTTGGGCTTCTCAACACGTGTCCACTCGACGTCCAATCGAAGTAAGTGTGAAACATCATTGTCAAAATCATCAATCTTGTCCACCGGTGGCAAACCCGTTGTAAATGATGGAATGTCGGTGCAATCGTCAATATCTTCGTGGCCATCCCGGATTATTCTTGTCTTCATTGTCACAACTAAAGATAACTCTAAATTTGCGGGATCCGTTGTATAAAATACCTGGACCGCTTGTGACGCCATGATGAAAGGATCATTTTTGTATCCCAATCGCCTAAAGTCCACCACTGTCACGCCGTCACTATCAACCTTAACATAATTATTGTCAGCCCACTTACATTTAAAGAGTGTTATTCGCAAGCCGCAATAATCAAGTTCCCAAATATCTTCAATGAACCCAAAGTAATTCATGGAACTATATACCAGATTCTTGTCCTTTGCGGATGAAATATGCATAGACTCGGCCCGAAGGGTGACACCACTATTCTGTACGGGATGCTTCTCATCTCTGTCCCAAGTGTAGAAGGAGTTCCCATTGATAAGGTACGATGTATATCTTGTGACTATCGATGACGGACCTCTGGATAGCTTCAATGCGTCTTGTGAAACGCCACGATTCGCATGCAAATATTTTCTTATCCACTCCCGAAATGTCCGATTCTGCTCATCTTGAATCCACTTCTCACTTCTTCCTTTTCTTGGATTCGCAGCTCTTACCTCCGCCATATGAACCTGAAAGAATGGCTCCATTTCCTTCGCATTGCGCAAAACATACAAACAAGCTTTTTCCCATTCATCTTGATTTACTGATGAATGAACGGCGACGGATAGTCCTTTCGAGGTATGCAGCCCGCTTGTTGGCAACCCTATTGGGTCTGCGTTGGACAAATACTCAGAGCAAAATTCAACTGATTCCTCGGCTATGTAGTTTTCCACTATACAACCCTCCGGCCTATTCCGGTTCTTCACGTACCCCTTCAAAACCTTCATGTACCTTTCAAAAGGATACATCCACCTTAAATACACCGGGCCACATAACTTAACTTCCCGAACTAAGTGCACACATAGATAGATCATTATATCAAAAAAGGCTGGTGGGAAATACTTCTCAAGCAGGCACAATGTCATAACCAATTCCGATTGTAGCGAATCTAGCATCATTGGATCAATTACCTTCGAGCATATTGAATTGAAAAATGAGCATAACTTCGTAATTGAGTATCTCACATCTTTTGTTAAAACTCCCCGCAATGCAATAGGTAATAATTGTTGCATCAAGATGTGACAATCGTGTGTTTTCATTCCAACGAGCCGCAAATTTTTCATCGACACCAACCTCCTGAAGTTTGAAGAGTACCTACTTGGCACTTTCACGGAAGCAACCCACTCACAAAGCTTTCTCTTTTCGTGTCTACTTAATGTGTACTTTGCTGGCGGTAAATAAGTGCCGTTCTTCCTTTTCTTGGGAAGCAAATTCGTTCTAATCTTCATCTCTTGAAGGTCCAACCGTGCCTTTTCACCATCTTTAGTCTTATTCGGAATGTCAAGCAACGTGCCCACTATCAATTCACATACGTTTTTCTCAATATGCATAACATCTAAGCAATGACGCACGTAGAGTGACTTCCAATATGGAAGTTCAAAGAAGATTGACTTCTTCTTCCATGGTCCATCGTTAACTTTATCCTTACGTTTCCTCTTTCCCAAAACTACCTTCACATTTTTAACCATATCAAATACATCCTCGCCAGTCAAAATCCGAGGAGCGGATCTTTCTTCGGTATTGCCGTCAAAAGCCTTTTTCTATTTGCAATATCGATGATTTTTCGGCAAGAACCTCCTGTGACCAAGGTAAACGGTTTTCCTACCGTTTTTCAACCGGATGGAAGATGTTTCCTGCATACAAACGGGGCATCCTATAGCACCCTTCACAAGATAACCAGATAGGTTGCCAAGTGCAGGAAAGTCGTTAATTGACCAAATCAACATTGCGCGAAGATTGAACGTATCTCCTCGGTAAGAATCTCTTACTTGTAAACCATCATCCCACAACCTTTTTAGGTCATCGATTAATGGTGCCAAGTAAACATCAATGTCATTCCCCGGTTGTCGAGGGCCTGAGATCAATAATGTCAACATCAAGAACTTCCGCTTCATGCAAACTTCTGGAGGGAGATTGTAGTTGACAAGTATGACCGGCCATGTACTATGCTGACTACTCATGTTACTATGCGGGTTCATTCCATCCGTCGACAAACCGAGACGTAAATTCCTTGGTTCTGCACTAAAATCTGGATGATTGTCATCAAAGGTCTTCCATTGCGGTGCGTCAGCCGGATGCCTAAGCTTGCCATCGTCAACACGTTTATCATGATGCCATGTCAAACTCTTAGCATGCTGTGCATTACGGAATAAACGGCGGAAACGTGGAGCTGGTGGAATGTACCATAACACTTTCACCGGCACTCCTTTACTACCATTCGATGGCACCTTGCCCTTCTTCCATCTTGACTCATTACAAACCGGACATTCATCTAACTCTTCATATTCTCTCCGGTAAAGCACGCAATCATTTAGACAAGCATGTATCTTCTCGTATTCCATTCCCAACGTGCTCAACGTCTTCTTTGCCTCGTACATACTAGGTGGCACTTTGTTATCCTCCGGTAAAACATCTTTTAGAAAAGCTAAAAGAGTCATGAAACTAGAATTCGTCCACCCTCCCGATGCTTTCATATTCCATAATTTAACCAATGCCCCTAATTTTGTATATTTTGTACACCCGACATACAAGGGCGTTTCGGCATCATTAATCATTTCCTCAAATAACTCCGGACAGTGCACAAAGTTTTCTTCCAAATCATTAACCATATTGTACATATTATCACCAACGTTTTCCTCAACTATAGGCTCTTTATCTTTAGTACTAGTCGATGTATACTTAATATGGACAAAATCTTCGCCATGTAAATACCATGTTTGGTAAGAACAAATAATCCCATAAGCGCGCAAATGCTCTCTAACATCATCAATGGAATGGGATCTATGATTACCACAAACTTGACACGGACACCGAATCTTATCGTCTTGTGTATGAGATTTGGCAAATGACAAAAATTCTTCAACACCATCTTCATATGCTTTAGTCAATCTATCAAACCACATCCATTTCCTATCCATGATTTGCGGGCAAATCCTAAACCAATAAATCAAATTAGTTCTCGAAGTCATGAAGGTGTGCATACGTTTAAATTGCATGCATGAATATCAACTTCTAATAATTACTTACGTTATATATAAATACTCCCGGCACATGCATTAATTAAATAAACAATATATTTAATACAAAAATCCAAAAAAAAATAACAAAACTAAAAATACAATTACAAAACCGGCCTGGGATATTTAACTAAAAAATCCAAAATAAAAATATATACATCGTAATTTTAAACATACATCGTGGTAGGATTTAACTAAAATATCCAAATTAAAAATCCAAACTACAAAAAAAACCAATCTAATAATACATTGATTGTGATAACCCAAATTAAACACTTTGCAGTATTTAACGTATCAAAAGCAATCCAAAAAAGTACAAAATAAATTTAATATTCAGGGTTCGTAAATAAAAAATTAATACAGAGGAAAACATCAAAAAGATGAGTTCATTTCGGTCATCTTGACTTACAAGAATGATGATCGACCAGTAGATGGTGGTGGGTGGCGTCTAACGGTGGTGGGTGGGCGGCGTATGGAACTGTTGTCGGAGTGATCTGAACTGATTTTTGTTCACGGCAGCTGTTGTATCGATGTGGGAAAAACAGGGCCACTCGATTTGATATGTCTGAACAAAAAGGACGATGATTCCACGACGGTTTCCATGAAACCGTCGTGTAAGTCTTAAATTCAACGACGGTTTTATTTAACCGTCGTGTAATCCTCGAAGATTCCACTACGGTTATATGAAACCGTCGTGTAATTGGATCATTACACGACGGTTTCAGAGAAAAGTCGTGGAAATACATACTTCCACGACGGTTTTAAAAAACCATAGTGGAAGTCTTGACTTCCACGACGGTTTTCGGAGACCGGTTTTTGTTCCGTGTTTTTGCCTCAGATTCCACGACGGTTTTTAAATAACGGTCGTGCAATCGCCGTCGTGGTATCCGCATTCTGTAGTAGTGTTTATTTCCTTTTATGTGACTTCCTGGAGCTCATCTAAATGACGTGTGCGGTACATAGTTTGACCAAGATAGTAATGGGATTTCTGCTCCTGCAGGGATAGACCTATCACAGTTCTGAGAATTCAAGAGAAAGTAACATCAAGAAAAAGATGAAGACTTCAACAATCAAGATGAATGTCAAAATATAGAATAATATAGATTAAAAACGACAACGAAATATTAAAACGACAAAACTTTGATCACATAGCATTTCACGTTAAAAGAGGAGCAAAGAGTGGCTAAATTTCACTTACTTTATACTTAATTTAATCATTGCCAGATCATCTTTATTTCAAGTTAATTTATTAGGTAATTACATATTCCTTAATCCTTACATTAGGTAGAGCAAATTATAAGTTTTGCTATTAATTATTACATAATATAAATCATGGCTACTAATTAACGAAGATAAATTAAGTCTTAGCTCCAGGTATCATCATTTTTAACAAGTAATTTTCCCAATTTAATTTGTTCTTTCATTAATTTTAGTACAATGTTTTGCCTGGTCAAGCTATTGGAAGCAAGAATTTTTGACAAATTAAAATGTAGAGTTCTCATCCATGTGCTACACTAGCCATTATTTGCTTCCTTTTCTACTTCTCTTAGGATCATGCCACAAATGTTTGCAGCTAAATTGTTTCGATTGTCTTGTACGTACATGAGCTTCAAACTTGTCACTCATTTTTTGTTCTCAAATCGCGCCCGACCATGTTACGCGATCTTGGCCTGCCCTTCGATATTTTGCTTGAAATTAATTGTGGTAGCTCTTGTGCAGGATGCAGGACAAAGATGGGCGGGAAATTCTGCATCAAGAATGAGAACTTTTATTCCATTTGTTTCTTGACAATGTTTAATTTTTTATCCAAATGATCTTATAGCAATACTATTGATATTTGTTAAGAATTAGACGTCCTATTGTTTTTTTTTTGTTTTTTTTTTTCAAAGAAGAAATTTATCTGTGATGAGCAAACAATGATGATGATGATCATGTTACGCATAATACTTTAGTGTTTCTTGTTTTGTTCGAGCTATGAATTTTAAGAAAGTTGACTTTTTTTCCCCGATCATCATCTGAAGGTTACAGTAGTATAGAAGATGACAAGCTGAATTCAGAAACGACATTGACCTGAAAATAACTATCGCTAAAAATGGCACTAAGTTAGAAAAGGTACCAAGTTAGATAACGACAAGATATTAAACTGAACGACAACAACACAAGAAAGGACTGATATGTAAAAAAAAGACGATATACATAAAAACAACAAAAGTTAAAGAAGACACAGATTAAAACGACAAAAATTCATAACGACAATAGCTGAAAACAACATGAATCTGAACAACAAAATTTAGGAAAACAATAAATAAATAAATAAATAAATAAATAAATAAATATATATATAATGCAAAAGCAAGAATAGATATAAATAACAAAATATTGAAAACAACATTGATATCAAAAACTAAAATAACCTCGAGAAAGAAGAGTGACCACAAAGACCAGGAAAGCTACATACATTTGCATAAACGACATCAACCTATAAAACTGACGATTAAATAAAGCTAGATTCTAACTTAAACAGAGATGGTGAACCTGCTTAAAGTTGGGTAATAATAATAAAATACAGAGTTAAACTATAATCGTAATTTACTAGTTGTTAAAGTTTAAGCAATAATGTTCCTTAATTAGAATATAAAGAAGCTGAAATTAGCTTAGAAGAAAAAAAGAAGGATAAATTTAACTCATTAATAACCAATTTTTGTAGTAGATAAAAACATGTTACTCTTTCACGGTAGTTATGTACAGAAAGATCAACTTAATCATGTGTTCTTGACAACTACACAAAACTGTTAATTTCAAGTGTTAAGTCCATAGATTGCTTCCTCTCTCTCTCTCTTTAATGTTTCTGTTGCCTAGAAAGTTTTGGCTTATTGAAAGCCAAGAGTTGAGGACCTTGTTTGGACCAACAATCCAAGCCATACAATTACAATCAACTTTTTGTTTTTTTCCCTTAACTTCACTATTAATATAGTTTTACAACTTAAATTTTAAAAATCCATAACTTTATATAGACAAGTCCAGATAAGATGACTTTTTTTTTAAAATTATATAAAATTTTGAGACGAATAAAATAAGCTCCATATTGATTTTTTTTTTTTAACACATTTCAAGTTTTCACACTTTTTTAACTCAAGCAATTCAAACGTTTTGATAAACGCACAATTAATCCAAACTCAAATTCTACAATCCAAATCTTAGCACCAAGCACATGCTAATCATGATGGATGTTCAAAGTCTAAAGTATATATGATTACCAAAACTATAATCTTTTTAAAGTAAATGTAAAATTGCGACCTCCTTTTTTGATTTTCCTTTACCACTCAAATTCCACCATCTTTACCAAAAGCGATCCTTCCCTAGCGTTATATATACGTGCTGATTTTAAAGTTTTCCGTTTTTTATACTGGCGATCCAAAGTCATCGCGCCGGGTTCTTTGATCTTTCGAAAGATCAATTTAGATTTATTTATTATTAATCCAGAGACAAGATTTGAATACGAATGATTCGGTATTGCTTGCACTGTTGACACATTCTTAGCTTGATCAGGTTCTTTCCGATAGTTTATACCATAGCTGAATAATTACAAAATGCAACGTGGAGGACAAGCGACAAGAGGTCTAGAAGACAATTTTGGAAGTTATAAATTCTAAGAAAATTTCCATTATTATTATTATTATTATTATAATATGAACAAGAAAGAGTTCTAACCTCTAAGAGCCTTTGATTTTGATGCTTAATTTCAACAAAGGCTTGGTAATTTTAATCCACCAATATGTCTCATTTATGTATGGGCACTCTATAAGCATTTCGTATGAAATAAGATGCATAACAACCCCATAAAAGGGTGTGAAATCAAGGAAAATTTTAAACCAAGACATGACTAACTTATCAAAATGAGTAAAATTCCACTGCCAACTATCATGAATCGATCAAAGCATGTTTGAACCTTTGGGCGAAAAACGACTGCTATAAAGTTTTCTCCGTGACAAAGAATCTTTTCACACTTAAACTAATTTCTGGTTTTAAAAAATGAAACCAGAGAATGAACGTTGGGTCATAGAATTATCAGAAATTTCACACACCATAAAAAGAATTAGTTAAAAAAAAAAAGAAAAAAAGCTACTCTGTAAATAACTTCTTGTTGTTGGATACATACAACTTTCCAGCTCTTTTAACGTTAAAGCATTGGTAAAGTAAGTTGGTCGTTGCAAGAATTACTAATGAATTTGGCTAATTTTATCTTCTAGAAACCATCGTGATTCAGTACCGTCAAACTTGTGAATTGGGCAATAAATGAAAAGCAAAAAAATGGAACTAAACAGTGAATTGATAGAGCTTCTTTTTAACTACTCTCCTTCGTGAAGAGAACTGTCTTCAAATTTTTAGTCATAAAAAGAAGCAAAGAAATTGAGACCCCAAAGATGTCTTATACGACAATAACATTAAGTAAATTTTAAACAAAAATAAATGGTGTGTGACTTGAATCAGTAGAGGTATTAAGACATTCTGAATAGATCAACATTCATTTAGTACCTTCATCTTACACCAACTTACACATTAGACAATATATTTAAGTATGGATCCGAGAAATTGCAAGTGAGGGACCAATTATTTTGCGTAGCTGACTGAAGGTAAAATGGGGTTCTTCTTCATCATGGTTATTTTTTAATCATAATAAAGGTGTGAATACATTACAAGCAAAATAAAAGGTGGTGGAAATATGTACTTTATGTTGCCATAATGCAGCAATTGATGAATATTCTATATATCCATATGAATTATAAAGACAAACAAAATGAGTCATATGAATTATAAAGACAAACAAAATGAGTCACGATGTAGCCTCAAAACAACCTCAATCTTTTTTTTTTTTTTTTTAAGGTAAAAAAAAGACATTAATCTGACTAGACGAAGATAAAAACGGAAAGACTAAACAAGATTATACAAAGTAGAAAGACTCACCAAGATTATGTACCTGATCAAAGTTAAGAATTATAAATCCCTAGTTAGTAGTCGTTTACTACTAAATACCCAGTTGGTTCATTATTTTGAACAAAAAGTTTGAACACAAATTCAAAATTTCGTTAGAAAAAGCACTTAAAAAAAAAAAAGAAAGGTTTGAATTATGGTTAAAATTGCGACCAACCAGTATTTAACTCATTAAAAGATTCCCGCACTTGCGGAAATTTTACAATCGTACTAAGAAGATAAAATATCCTTAAAAGAGAGAGAGGAAAAAAAAAAACGATTAAATTTAACTCAATGATAAGTTTTTGATTTAGATTAAAATATATTACTCTTTCAAGGAAGTTATGTACACAGATAACAATTTAGCTCATATGGTTACCTACTGCTCTTGGTGATTATTTCGTTATATAGTAGCCATGATTTCTGCTGTTGCAACAGAATGTTGTTTTGAAACAAAAAATTGTCTTTTGTTGTTGTTGTTGTTGTTGTTGTTGTTTTTATTTATTTATTTTATTTTAAATATGATGAGATCATGATCTTATTTACATAAATGAGCTCTATATGAAAATTTTTAAGAAAAGTATACAAACCAAGATGCATGGCTACCTAGCTCCAAAAGGGAGTAGTGAAATAAAACAAGTTGATAAAATATACAACTGTTCTTATCGAAATCTAATCAAACAACAAACAATAATTTACAAAGCTTAATTGAACTCAAGAATCAAAAGAAAACCTCAATTCAAGTCAGGTCTGTCAAAAGCAAACAAATTTCATCTTTCTATCTCGATTTATTGTGCCAGGTCGGGGGGAAGTCTATTATAATATATACAATGATCTTGATCATCAATTCATAATATTTCGATCTTAAAAGTACACAACATCAAATATGAACTCACATATCCTACGTCTCTTTAATCCTACGCCCCTTTTCTGGTTATGCCCCAGTTATGTTTATTTCTTTGTTTCTATTCTGATATTTGACCCCCTTTCTGCTTATTCTTGTTATTAAAGGTCAGTTGTTTCGTTAACATCTTTGTTGAACCTCAGCGTCAAAAAGAAACTGGGCGCCTTTTTTTTATTATTATTTTTATTTTTTACATATCATACACGAAATTAATAAAACAATGAAACAAAAATGAAGTTTGACTAAGAAATCCTAAAGAGAAGAGAAAACACAGAAACAATCATTACTTTATTATTTTTTAGGATTTACTCAGATAGCCTGATGTCATGTTAAAACCTTCTGTTAGAAAAAATCTAAAAGAAAAAATCCATTAGAGGAAACCAAAAAAAAAACAAAAAAAAGGCATGATCTACGACAAATAAAAACACCGTGACGACAACGTTACGCATTATATGATCAATTATAATTGTTGGTTTCGAAAACCAGTTTTTTTTAAAAAATTTTAGCGGAAGCATGGTATGGATCAAATCGCATATATAAAAATTTTTCTCAAAAATTTTTCTGGCGACAATACTTATATTAATTTAATAAAATAAATTAAGAAGAAAGTTTAGAGATTGACCGTTGTCCGATTAGGTCGTTTGAAATTCTTGATCTCCTTCAAGAACCTTCTTAAGTACTTCAAATCTTTCGGAAAACACCAATCTTCTTGAGAGCTCCAAATCCTTCGAAACACCAACAATTATTTCTCAACGTTCTCCGAATCACGATGAACTGGAAACGAGTGGGCATTTCTGAATTTGGGTTTGATCACACACTTGAATTTTTGATTCACTTTGTGTTCTCAACTCATGAGACAAACACAAAGTGAAGGAGAAGAGGAGAATAAACTCTCTGAGGAAAAAGTTACGTATCTATTTTTCTCTGTCAAAAAGGAATTAAATATATCTTCCTTTTCTTTAGATACATCGAATGTATCCTCTTTTTAGTATTGCAGAGAAATAACTAACACTCCTCTTTTTTTTTTATTTAAATTAATTAATTAATCAAATTAATTAATTAATTTATCCTTCTTTGTGGAACTAATTGCACGCCCACTATCTTTCTATAGTGGGCGTGTATTATGATATGGGAGAGAGAAATCTCTCTCCCAACATATATCAGTTATTTTTTATTTTTATTTTTTTAACTTTTTTTTTAATTTTATTTTGAACTATTCAAAATAAAATAACTGATATATTCTCTTCCACATCTATCAAAAATTCAAAATTCAAGATTCAAAGATTTTATGTGAACCACCCTGTGGTGCACAACTACAATGTGGTCCTTACCACACTGTATAATCTTTAATTTAAAACTATTTTAAATTTATTTTAAATAATCATATTATTTAAATTACAAATTAATCTAATTAATTTGTTGTGTGAATATTAATACAGAATT
Source organism: Ficus microcarpa (assembly GCA_025413485.1). NCBI lineage: Eukaryota > Viridiplantae > Streptophyta > Magnoliopsida > Rosales > Moraceae > Ficus > Ficus microcarpa. The sequence continues at coordinate 22,924,695 of CM046381.1, read as the reverse complement.
CTCAATTCTAAATTAATATATTAACCCAACATAAAATAATGTTCACATGATTTAATGGAGCCGTTGAGAGGAACTATGGACTTTATAATTTTAAGCTCCAATAATTTTGACAATTAATTAACACCTTAATTAAAATATCAAAATTATTAATTCCAAATTATTCCACTAAAAAATTGGAATTGCACTCTTAAATTATAAAACTAATTATATTCAAAGATTTGAATTGCCCATTGATATAGTCACTACATATAAATCAATCATCCATAAATGGTTCATAATTAAAGCTAGGTATTTTCCGTTAACCTCTTTAATTATATTTTTCTCCTTAAGTGTCATTGATTCTCTAATGAATAATATATTTATGATCTAATCATAAATTGAGCGCTCTTATTATTCAAGTCCCGAATCAACACTTAAGGGAACCGTCCATCTAACTTCTTTACGAAGGAATAGATTTCATCTTGTATATTAATATTCCCAGCTACTTATCATATTATATTTCCAATATACCAAGAATTTGACACTATTCATTTGTGTCATTACTCGATATGTCAAAAAATATGATATAATAAATATGAGTCTATTAATTACTCAGAATTAAGATCGATTCATATATGATCATCATTGATTAATTTTGAATGCTCTATATGACAACGGAAATTATAAAAGATTCATAATTAATCGTGTTCCAGTCCTATATAATCAAATTATATAAAGCGCTTTCATTCTAATAATCTCATTATTAACAATCCGGATAAGATCATTTCATTTAGAATGTAATGAACTGCGCTAGTAATTTTAAATTAAAGATCCCAACTTTAATTTTTAATTACGGACAGATTTAGATTATTTTACTTTAAATATTATCCTCCTGTATATAACACTTATATACAATATTTAAAGTTACATTTAAATAATCTAGGATTTTCGATATTTATAAAACATCTAAACATGCATGCAAAAATAATATTGAAAAAATCCTCAAAGTAAATCAACAAAATAATATATCTCATTTGTTTATGGGCACATATCCCAACAATAATGACCAAACTGTCTTTGTAATGAATCTGATTAAAGATGACCATACAAGAAATGACTGATATACAAAACGACAAAATACATAGAAAAAGCGACAAAAGTCAAGAAGACAGATTAAAATGATAATAACACCAAACGACAACAGCTATATATAAATAATATCCATATTTAGTAAAACAAAAAAAAAAAAGAATTGAAGGGACAAGATTAATCTACAAAATTAGTGGATCTTCAAAGATATATGATATAATTAAAAAAAACAAAAAGGTTAAAAAAATATGAAATTCCTACCTCTTAATTTTTCTTTCTCGCTTAATTTTTCTCTAGCGTTTTATACACATGCCGATTTTTTTTTTTTTTTTTAATTTCCGTTTTATATACGCGTTGGTATTATTAGAATTGGTGACACATTTTTAGCTTGACAGTTCTTTCTATAGTTCATACCATAATTACCGAGGAATTATAAAATGCTCTGTAGAAGACTATTGACTAGAAGTCTCGAAGACAACTTTGGAAGATTTAATTCTAAGAAAGTTGCCATTTTTTAATGAACGATTTAAGACTTAATGTAATACCTAGATTTTTCATGTTACTATTTCCTTTTTAAGGAATTAATTTCATGCTATGAAAAGATTCGTGGAAAAGCTTGATTTAAAGCTTGTGTACGATTTTGTGATTTTTTATGGGTCGATAAGACTCAAAAGAGAATGCTAAGATTAGCAAACGGCCTTTTGAGTCGAAAAGGGCGAAAAATTGCATGATTTTATGCAGGTCAAAGGTTTGACCAAAAAGTCAACTTTGACCGAGAAAGTCAAAGTTTGACCAAGAACAGTCAAAGAGTTGACTTCGCAGTATATGAGATGCGGTATGGAAAAGATACTGTGAAACTCGTCATTACGAGTGTTATAACATAAATAGGCTTTAAAACTACCCTAGAAAATCAAACACACCTAGTAGAGATTAAAGGCAAAAAGGGCTCGGAAAAATAAGAAAAATTTTATACTGTCCATTTTTACACAGATAAATTTTGGACTGCAGTGCAGTATAAAAATACTGTATATAAGTGAACACAGTATTGGAAATATCTGTGTAACTCAAAAATGGACTGCATTATGAAGAAATTAGCCAAACATGGCTTAATGGGGGATGACATCATCACAACCCCTAATTATGACATCATAATTATTTAATTTAGCATGGAAAGAATTTTTGGGAGCTTCTAGCACCCTCTTGGCTGGCCACCTCACCCTCCCATTGTAACGCCCCACCTAGCGTAGACCGTTACCATACTTAAAACTTACATTTCGTATAAACCTTTCTTATCTTATAGTAGCGAAAGTGCGGAATAAATTTTTTTTTTTATCAACGTAGAAAAATATACTTGGTAGCTTAGTTTCTTAATTACTTACATATATAATATTCTTTGTTTCCATCCTTGAGTTAGTGGTCTCATACTTATAAAAATATTTACATACCAAATAGATAAGAAAATCAAAATAAACGATACACATTCAAAACTAATGGCTCCATTCCCACAATTTCACAACGTGCCCTGCCGAGTCCATCGTCTTGCATCAAAGATTACCGATAGGTTGTTTACCTACAGCATAGATGTAAGTTGTGAGCTTTTGGCCCAGCAAGTACAACATACATTCCACAAAACATTTCATAAACCATGATGCATGAATCATTTATGCTTTCTTTATGCTTTCTTATCTTAACATAACTTTTCTTAACATAACTTATAGGATCCTTACATAACATAAGTGTACGTACCGTGGCGCGCTGCCATGGAGTGGTTGGGGCGGCCAGCCCTATCCAACTCAAACCATGAACCAAACCTGACCTAATGCAGGTCGATACGACACGAAAACTTATTTCATAAACATACTTATACAATTTCCTTTCTTGAAACAATTTCTTATAAAAGATAGTTTCTTCTTTAAACATATTCATCCCTTATCAAGTGAGATTAACTTAGTGAGCATGCTTTATGAAGCTTGAACATAAACATACATAAATGCAACATCAACGTGTATGCATGAACTTGCAAACATAAAAACATTGAAAACATTTTCATCTATACCGTAGGTGGAGTTGTACTTACTCTTTTTCAGCTAAAACCTTAAGTATAGGTTTCGTCACCAAAACCTCAACAGGATTACCTCCCTGTTCATAAAATCACAGTATAAGTTTCCCATACTTGCTTTAACTAATTGACTAACTCTTATTTGACCCTAACTTAACAAGTTCGGTCCTTAGTGTGTGAGGTAAAAATAACCTCTTATCTTTTCTTACAATTCTGCTCAAAGTTAAAATTACACCCTGCACGGCTTATAGCATTCTGTGTTTACTTAAAAATTGACTTGGAATTTTACAAAACTTTCTTCATAGAAGCTGTAGCCAACATCTAGAACTACAACTTTCATTTTTGGCCAAAACCCTAATTCGGTCTCTATCCCTCGGGTTTCTTACTGGAAAAGTTTGAAATCACATTTTTGAACTTTAAAAGTTTGCTCTCGGGTTTTGATGAAAACAGAGGCTCTAGCAGCCTTATTTTTAAAAACTGGCCACGCTGTCCCCTAGGATTTTCTCTTCTGAAAAACTTTGTAGTTTTAACTTTTTACAAATTCGGCCTCTAAGACCCTCAAAATCACGTTTCCAGAAAAATCGTTCCTTTTACACCGAGAGTAACAGTCTTATCAAGCTTTAACAAAATCTTTATGCATACAAAGTAAATGATTAAAACCGTGTTTCATTCTTAACTTGCAGGGTGTTTCCTTATTCTTTTTAGGACCCTAAGTTCATTTCATAATCATATCATTCACATGCATAAACCGAATGATAAACTAGACCAATCTTTGGTTCCTTAAAAACTTCTACAACACTAGATGCAACATAAACTATCCTTTCTTCTATTTGTCCATTAAACATATTTTCTTGAGCTTACACATACATGCATGGATCAGATCATAGGTTTTCTCATAACCTACTACTTTTCATTTCAAAGCAAAATCATACACTTACATAGATTCAAAACTAGAGATCATACAACTTGTTACAACCGAATTTCCTACTAGCCAATCCTTGCATGCAATCTAAGAAGCATTCCTAAACTTACTCATGAACTCAAAACTTAACTTAATACCTAATAGAAAGGGTATAAAGCATCAAAGCTTACCTTGGTTCTTGAGAAGCTCAAGTGGAACTAAAGCCGAGAATCCTCTAGACACACTAAAGATGGTACCTCCGGTTTCTCCTTCAAACTCTAAGTTCACTCTTCCTTGGTTTTTCTTCTCTTCACAATGCTCGGTTTATATAAGTGAAATAAAGACACTATAGCCCACACACAAGCTTTTCTAAAGTCTTTCTAAGGTTCAACTTTCACCTATTTATAGGTGAAGTCATAAGCTTTAAAATGTCAAGGTGTCCTAAGATAGTGCATGCATTCCATGAGGTGTCCGGTGATAGCTTGGTTCTTTGACAAGTAACCCTCCGAAATTTTCTTATGCTTCTTGGAGTCTTTGAGGTGTCTTCCTAAGAGTAAGTAATGGCTATGTGTCACCCTTAGAGCATTCGGTGATTAGGGTTAAAACATGCAGCCCATTGGAGTGAAACCTAAGCAAGACAACATTACCTACTAGTCTACTAATTGATGTAAAGGTGGCAATCTTTTAAGATGACAACCGACCAAGTAGTTGCCATTGCATACTAACTTTCATTCTTAGGCTCCTTGGTGCTAGATGTCATGCCTTGATTGGTTGATTAGGAGGTGCATAATGCATGCATACTTTTGACAAGAATCTAAGCTTCATAATTGATCTTTTCAAGCTATTATGCATGGTTTGTCAACCCTTTGTGTGTGTCCGGTTATGAGTGGGGAATTGATGCATGAATTTGCTAAACACATGCAAGCTTTACATTCTTGTTTTTCAGCTTTGATATGAGGTGGCTGCTCCCTAAGAAGTTCGGCCATGACTTGGCATTCTTAGATTAACTTAGGTGCTAAGTATGCATAGCTATGTACTTATAGCTTCTAGCTAGTGTGAGGTGTCAAGTTCTCATAGGTCCTACACTTTTTCTTTATTTGACATAAGGTTCATAGAACCGAATTTCTCACTTCCCATATCATAAAATGAAAGGCTTCTAGGTAGCCAAGTGTCTAAACCGAATCATGCACTCTAAGATGGTTCATTGACTTCTAGCTTAAACTAACTAATCCTACTAAGTCTATGATTGATCTTCGGCTTGTTTAAAATCAAGTTACTAAATATGGATTTCCAAAAGTGATTACACTTAAACATGAACACATAATTTTCCTAAACTTACCAAAAATTCCTTAGAGATAAAATGTATGCACCTTGGTCCTCATAAACAAAGGTTGTCACATTTTTCCTCCTTATATGACATTCGGCTTGTAAAAGATCATGGAATATTTATTCCTTGCTTACCACACACTTAATGACTAATTAAATTCATAACTTAAAACTTTTCCTAAGTTTACATTTTAACCCCAAACGGTAACATTTCTTACATGTAGGTCCCTAGAAGCTAGCCGACTCCTAGTAATGACACTTGTCCTTAATCCATCTTTTGTCATTACTTATGAAACCAATAATTATCCCATAAAACCAAATGTGGTATGTTATCTAATTCTATCTTACATAATGGTCTCATAGCTTTTCTACATATTATCTTAATCATAATTTAGGTCATGTAAATTCATCATTGACCTATATAGGTTTTCAAAGAAACCCAATCTCACCTTCCTTCTATAAAAGGTTCGAATCATGCATACATACTAAATTTTGAATCTTTAACTTTCAAGAATTCAAGAATGTGTGATATAAATCATAGCATACTTCTCACATAACATATGCATTTCAAATTTAAATTTCCTTAAGAAGGAAAACATGCATTCATAAAAATGTTGGTTATTACACCCATAGTGTAAATATGAGTTTTTGTGGGGTTTTTTCACAATTTTTGAAAGTTTCTCAACCTCTATAAATAGGAGAGGGTTCTATTCATTTTAATGGAAAAATTTGGCCAAACTCTTGCATTTCTTCTTCAGAAAAACCGTGGGCTTGGGAGGAGAGAAAGAGAAGAGAAAACCAAAAATTTTCAAAGGGGTTTTGCTAGGGACAATTCGGTTTTGAGCTAGGAACCAAGAGAAAATAGTTTGAAAATTTTTGGTGTCAATTTGGCCAAGGTGGCCGAGAGTAGGAGGAGAGGGAAAAGAAAGAGAAAAACTGGAAAAAAATTTTGGGAAGAGTCTCTTAGTGTGGCCGGATTTGTGGAGGTCAATCAAGAGGCCAACAAAAATTTTTGGCACCCATTTGGAGAGTAGGAGCCGAGAGGAAGGTGGACTAAGGGGAGGAGGGGAATTTGGACTCCAAACCCTAACTTTGATCTAAGGTAACCCTTTGAGCCCTAATCTTTCAATTGAGGTTTCAATTTGAAATTTACTTGTATTTCAAGTTAAAATTTGTAAGAACATAAGTTCAATTTAAATTTCATGCTCTAGGGTGTTAGGTTGTGCTTGATTTAGGACTTAGGGGTGGATGGCTTATTTATGTTGTTTGATTTTTGGTTTGTGCTTGATTGATTTCTAGGATGCATGTTAGATGGTGAATGAAATTGTATGTCCCCTGTTTTTGTGCAAATCAGCCCTAAACAGCTTATGCAAGGTAGTAGCTTAAGGGCGTATGCCAAGATGTATGCTTGAATGTGATGCAAAAGTTAGAGCCATGCAGCCCAAAGATTAGGGCAATCGGTTAAGGGCTGCATGGGCACGTTGGGTTAGCATGTTTGAAAATGTGGGACGTTAGAAACGCTGCATGTTTACTGTGTAGGCTCCCGAAGTGGTCGGCCGAGTTAGACTTTGCGAAATAGGACGTAAACCGGACTTAACAACCGAAACTGCTAGCTTGGGTTCAAAGCTGGCCAGTTTCGGGAAAGTGGAAATTTGAGGCCTTTAGAGGCCGTATTAGGTGAAACGTAAAACACAAAAGTTGTAGAACAGGGTTTTTCCTATGGGATAACATGGACTGTTTCCCAAAATAAGGCTCCAATGCCCTCCGTTTTTACAGAAAACCGAGACTGGTCTGCCTAGACCTAGTTTACACGACCAGCGAGTTTCAAACGAAAACTGACAAAAATATAGACAGAACTAGATTTTTCGTAAAACACAAAAGTTTTAGGATTTTTTGAGAGCTAAAAATTTTGTGGAGACAAGTTTTTCAAATTCGGATTGGATCTTTAAACTGACACTGTTTTGCAAAGACTGTGCAGTGAACAGAAAATTCCTACACAGGATTTTCTAAAACTAGTTTGGAAAAAATTGTTTTTCTTCTCAAAATCACTGTTTTGACTATGGAAACTGTTCTAAAGGCAGTTTTCAGCTCTAAATGATTTTTATAAAGATCCGTTTCGAAAATATGAATTTTTACAAGTTAAATTAAGAGTTCTGAGAATTTTTCCTCAACTTTTTCAAGTTAAGAAAAAGATTGGGATTTTAAGCTAAAATATGGCAAAATGAACGTAACGGATAGTAACCGGGAAGGATACCCGAGTTACCGGGTCAAGCCCAAGGTTGACCATAGTTGACCAAGGGTTAACCTTATTTGACCGAGAGTTGACTTTGGTTGACCCAATGTTTAACTAAATTTGACCTTAAGGGTTACCCAATATAACCCTAAGGGATACCCAAAACCTATAATTGGACTAGGATATAAGGGTTAATGGAATAAACCCAATAATTTATGATATAAGATTAAAGCCCATGGTTGGAGAGAAAACCTAAACCCCAATGGAATAAGTGAAGGCTTAGCGCAAAAAGGTTATCCAATGTAACCTCTTAAGAAATGATCTAAAGTTAAACAAGAGGGCTACTTATAGTAACCAAGTGGGGTGTTATGCACAAAGGGACATACAATTAGGATTATGTAAATATGTTGGTTAGGCTACGAACATTTTTATGATTTCGAATTCTCAAACGATGTCTATGGAATAACTGGAGATAGCCTGTTGTTGCGTCCAAGTGTGGAGCAGCATCCGCTAGGGCATCGCAGACGAGGTGAGTACAACTCCGCCTACAGCATAGGCTTTAATTGGTACTTGCCTAAGTATGTTAGATGAATGCTAGGAATATACGTTGATTGTTGCTATGCTATGCTATGCTTTGTTGTATGCCATGTGGTATGTTAGATTGATTGCTCAATGTTATGTTGTTATATGCGGTTTGCTATGTGACGTGATATGTGGAATGATAAGAGATGATATGTTTATGTATGAAGAATGATATGTAAGATGTGCATGTAAGGTAAGATAAAGGTATGGGTATGTTATGGCTTAAGTAAAAGTGACATCACGATGCATGTCCACTAAATTATAAGCTGAGATTAAAGATCAAGCAAGAAAGAAGGCAAGCAAGTTGCCGTGGCGAGCAAGTCGCCTGTGTCGTACCGACCTGCTCGTAGGTCGGGTTGGACTATGGTTTGAGTTGGAAATGGACTGGCCGCCCCAACCATTCCATAGTCGCGCGCCCGGTACGTACACACAAGTAAGGGGCCCATAAGAAGAAAAGTAAGATAAGTAAGAAAGCAAGTTAAGAATGAAAGAAAAACATAATATGAGTATAACCAGATCATGCATCTATTATGCAATGCTATGTTATGTAATGATGTAAACTTGTATGTTATGATGATAGGATGAGTTATGCTATGATGAGCTAAGTTGGATTGTGTATGCTAGGTTATGTTTGTTATTATGCGGTATAGATAGTCGTACTTGCTAAGCGAAAGTTCACCGTCTTACGTCTATGCTGTAGGTAAGCAACCTGACAGCAATGTGTGATACAAGATGGAAGTGCGAGACATGGCATACTGTGAAATGTGGGAGTTCGATGCCGCTACGCGTTTTGTTCTCTACGTATTTATTATCTTGAATATTTTGTTCAAGACGCGTTCTGTAAGTTGCACGCTTTATACGCTTATACGTTTATAAGCTATAAAAAAAATTTTCCGCTGTGTTTTATCCTATAAGTAAGTAAGTTAAGTAAGTAAGTAAGTATGTATGTATGGTAACGGCCTGTGCTAGGCGGGTCGTTATAGAGTTTGTATCATAGCGGTTCCCTGCGATATAATTTCACAGTCTGCCTGCCATCGCCACCATCATTGTAAGTTAAATTTATGTTTTATGTTTATGTGCATACGTATTTACGATGGGATTGTGATATGTTAGACGAATAGATATGGATCCCGCACGGGTTGACGCTAATCGAGCAATAGTTGCGGCATTTTACGGGTCACGACCTTTGTTATACGACGGTACGAGACGCTCGGTATCGGTATCGGCATGGTTGTATGACATGGAGATGATCTTTTACACCTGCCACGTGGAGGACCGATTACAGGTCTCACTAGCTAGCAGGTGCCTAATTGCAGACGCAGGTTATGGTGGATGACCCTTGGGGAGCAGCAGATACCCAGTAGGACATGGGCGCATTTTCGAGCTGTAATACTGGCACGATACGGGCCGATCCCTGTTGAGGGGCCCGGTGGTGACGAGCAGTACAGAGAACCCGAGATTTATCGGGACATGCACCACACACGGTACCAGTACTGTGACGCCCCCTTACTACGTAGGGCAGTCACTCCTTACTTTACTTACTTACTTGAAAATTTGGGGATATATTTTTTTTTTGACTTTCTTAAACATACATATATATATTTTTCATTTTGAAACTTACTTGTAAAACATTCGTCCTTAGTAATATTTCATTACTACTCAAGTAAACGTTTACTTGAGGTATCTAGTTCCAAAATACCATAGAGTATAATTTGTCTTTACCATACATGCTTATATACAAAAACTTCTTTTCATCAAAAGATTTGCGGAATACATGCGTAGTGGTATCCATACCGCCTTCGTCTGCCGCCACACCGCTCCAGCAATGCCCAGCATTAAGCTGCGGGTTTCTTACCTACAGTATGAAATATAACTTGATGAGCTTTCGCCCAGTAAGCACAAACATAATCTCACAAAACATTTAAATCATCATGAAACATTCATTTATCATATGCATATGCGTGAACCAATTATGTTCCATTTATGCATTTCATTAACTTTCTTATCTTTCTTATGGGCCCCTTAGTGTACGTACCCTTAAATTATAGCGCGCCTCTAGACACAGTTAGATGGGATTGCAAGTCCCTAACTGCTCTAGGAACATGAGTGATTACACCCTCTTACAGAATCGAGAAGGTGAACCCTTGACTTGTATATAAAAATCCTCCACCTTGGGGAGGTTGGTACGACACCTTACTTGTGACTTTATACCATGTTAATTATCTTTAGTGAACATACCATATGATGTCACTATATGATAACATACTTTTCATTTCATTAATAACATGGCATGGCATTCCTTTCATTCATGGCATTTGCAAATATGACATTTTCATAAACATGGCATTTTGCAAATATAGCACTATTATAATCTTTTACAAAAATAGCACTTTTTTTTTATCAACATAGCATTTTACGAAAATAGCACCTTTTATAAACATGGCACTTCGCAAAAATAGCACCTTTTCATAAACATAGCATTCTACGAAAATAGCGCATTTATAAACATGGCATTTTGCAAATATAGCACTATTATAATCTTTTACAAAAATAGCATTTTTTTTTTATCAACATAGCATTTTACGAAAATAGCACCTTTTATAAACATGGCACTTCGCAAAAATAGCACCTTTTCATAAACATAGCATTCTACGAAAATAGCGCATTTATAAACATGGCACTTCGCAAAAATAGCGCTTTTCATAAAACATGGCATTTCATAGATATAGCACACAACATATTGCAGCATATTTGAAAACCACATACTTGAACATAATTTACTAGTTTTCATACTGCAGGTGAGGTTTGTACTTACCTCTAGTGTCGTGTTCCTTAGAATCGCGTTCCGTAATTCGTCGGCAACGGCAATTTACTTTCCTGATATACCAAAAATATAGGATCAGGATCCTTTCGTAAGGTGTTGGTGACCTACCAACACTCACATTTACTTTTGGTTGTATGTCCCCTATTCATAATTTCCATCTAGGCCATTTTTTTATCCCCATTCTTTATTGGACTTGGACAAATCCTTATGAGGTTACATTGGGTAACCTTCTTGGTTAGAGCCTTGTTTTCTTATTGGGCCTTGCTCATATATCTATGTTATTGGGTTATTTCCTTGAACCCATTAGATCTTAGCCCAATACACATGTGGGTATCCCTTAGGGTTATGTTGGGTAACCCTTAAGGTTAACCTTGATTAACCTTGGGTCAACCTCTTGTCAACCCTTGGTTATCCTTGGGTATGTAACTCGGATCTAATATCCGGTTACCGTTCGTAATCGGCTTGTTCACCAATTTTACTATAAACTTTCTCTTCATTATTTTTGGAAAATCTTGTGCAATTTACTTCCCAAAAATCCTTCATTCTTCTTATAAAAATTCTAACTCCTTTTAGTTAGAAAATTCATTAGCTTAATTTTATTATTTTCTTTATCTTGGAATTGTTTGGTTAAAACCCTCTTTTTCTTTTCTTTATGGAAAAATGTGAATTTCAAACCCGAGCCCTTAAAATCCATGGTTTTCGAAATAATTATTTGTAAAATCATTTGGGGTCGGAAACCACCTTTGGAATGGTTTCCGATGCTAAAATGACCATTTTGGAACACTTCATTACTTTTCTAGAAAGGATTTTCGTGAGATTCATTTGTTGGTTTTCGGACACTCTGCGCGCCTCTCACAAAACGCGCCTAGTTTAAAAATCGGCTCGGAATCTGAAAAACTTTTCTTCATGAAAGTTGTAGCTATCGAAAAATGCTAGAACTTTCATGTTTTGCACAAAATCTAGTTCGGCCTAGATCAGTACCAGTTTTTATTTGAAAACGGGTTAAGTCTGGAAAACTGTGTGGAGAACGTTCCAGAGTTCAGCCACGGGTTTCGAGCAAAACGAAGGCCTTTGGAGCCTTATTTCGAGATTCTGTCCGCGCTGTCCTCTAGGAAAAGTTGTTCCGAACAACTTTCGTGTTTTAACTTTTTCCTCATTCGGCCTTTAAGGGCATGATATTTTCATTTTCCCGAAACTGCTCAGGTTCAAACCCGAACTGGCAGTGTTGAGTGTTGTGTTCGGTTTACGTCTTAAGCTAGCATGCAACAAGTGGACTGCCTTGGCAGATTTTTGGCCTAACCTTATGGGACATACAACCTATCTTCTAGCATGAAAAATCCATCATTTTCATGCACAAAATTTTTTAAAGCAACAAGCATAGAAAAATTAGCCAACCAACCCTAACCTATCAAGCACATACACACCAAAAATAGGGCCGAAAATTAAATGGACTTATGTCCTTACAAACCATTCCAAATCATCATTAAAAACCTTAAATAAAGCTTAGATTTGAGGAGGTTTAAGAGATTTTACCTCAACCCAAGTTAGGGTTTTGAAATCCCAAAATCTTCCTTGAAGAATCACCAAAATTTTCTCTCAATCTCCTCCTTGCTTGGCTCACGGATTTGGCACCAAAAATGAGATCCAAGAGATCTTTTTGTTAGCTTTTTCTTGTCTCAAAACCGTGCATGAACAAGGTTGAAAACCTCCAAAAATTTTCAAGAGTTACTCACCTCTTTTTCCTCTTTTTCTCTTGCTCTTTGGTCGGCTTCCTCTTGGTGGATACACCAAAATCTTCTCACTTTCTTGCTCCCTCTCTTGTTCGGCCAATACACTCAAAAGCTCACCAAATTTTTTTTCAAATTCTCTCTAGCTCTCCTCTCTCTCTCTCCCACGGATTTGGCTTCAAAAATCTGAAGAAGAATGCCAAAAGTTGGCTGCCTTGGGAAGGGAAATGAGAAGGGTTTGCTTGCCTCAAAACAAGGCTTTAAGTCTTGTCTTTCTTGTCCATAGGTGTAGCCAAAATTAAGGGATTTGGGGTGGCTTTGCAGCCGGATTTGGGGAGAGAAAAAGGGAGTGTAAGGGCTGTTAGTGGAGGTTGTTGGCAGCTGAAAATAAGGAGAAGAAAAGACATGAGTTGGTGTCCTTTGTTTGGTTGAACTTTGGTTGGACATTTGGTTACCCAAACCAAACTAGTTTCTTTTCTTTTCTCTTCTAGTTGGCCGGATCTAATGGGGTAGAGGGTTGCCATCACATTTCAATTTTTGGTTAGGGAATGGTGATGTCATTACAAGGACATCATCTTCCACTAACTCTTCTAAGGTCTTGTTTGGCCATTTCGTCCTTTCGCGGTTCCTTTTGCGCTCTACAGTCATTTCCAACACTGTGATGAGCATTTTTATTTTATAATTTGATCCAAAAATTATTCCATTAAATTTTTGGACCAAAACTCTCTTTTTCCAATTTTTCGGAGACCTTTTTGCCCTTAAAACGATTTCGGTGTGCTTGATCTATCTAGGGTGGATTTACGGCTTATAAAACTCCATTTTCGGAGATTCTTTTCATATTTCTTCATCATACTTGTAAAGTCGACGTTGTGACCCGTCCCGGTCAAACTTTGACTTATTGGTCAACCCTTTGACTTTTTGGTCAACCCTTTGACTTTTGGTCAAACCTTTGACTTTCGTCAAATTTCATCCTTTTTCATTCTTTTTCCTTTAAAAACTTCATTCTTGGCTCGTAAAACATTAATTGAGTCCCAAAATCATTAAATGAGGACTCGAACATCGTTTGGAACAAAATCATGAATTTCTCATTATTATTCATAATTTTTCATACATCACATCATAACACATAATTTAGACTCTAATTCCTTACGAACGAGGAGATTACAAGTCTACAAAAATTTCGGGTCTTACAACCTACCCTCCTTAAAAGATTTTCGTCCTCGAAAATTAGAACAGATCGGGGTAGTCTCTCTTCATATCTTCTTCTCGTTCCCACGTCGCTTCTTCGATGTGGCGGTTTCTCCATAGTACCTTGACTAGAGGGATAACCTTATTTCTTAATACTTTTTCTTCTCGTGCCAAAATCTGGACTGGCTTCTCCTCATAAGTCAAATCTTCTCGAACCTCGATCGGTTCGTGCTCGATTACGTGCGAGGGGTCCGAAACATACTTCTTTAGCATTGATACATGGAACACATTGTGCACATATGCTAGTTCTTGAGGTAAAGCCAACTTGTAGGCTACGTTCCCAACTCTTTCGAGTATCTCGAACGGCCCTATATACCTTGGGCTTAATTTCCCCTTCTTTCCGAATCGCATGACTCCCTTGAATGGAGCGACTTTGAGGAAAACCAAGTCTCCTACTTCAAATTCGAGAGGTCTTCGGCGTTTGTCGGCATAGCTCTTTTGCCGGCTAAATGCAGTCTCCATCCTTTGTCGTATGAGCTTCACATTTTCCGTGGTCTTTCGAATGAAGTCCGTAGATACAAGCTCTTTTTCTCTTGTTTCGTACCAGTGGACTGGAGATCTACATCTTCTTCCATATAAAGCTTCATAAGGAGCCATTCCGATTGAAGCATGAAAACTGTTGTTGTACGAGAATTCAATCAAAGGAAGCTTCTTATCCCAAGTTCCCTTGGAATCCATCACGCAAGCTCGCAACATGTCTTCTAAGGTTTGAATGGTCCTTTCTGATTGTCCATCTGTTTGTGGGTGGAAAGCTGTACTAAATGAAAGCTTGGTACCCATTGCCTCATGTACGCTCTTCCAAAATTTTGAAGTGAAGCGACCGTCGCGATCCGAGATTATCGTCTTCGGAATTCCATGATAGCGAACGATCTGAGCCACGTACAATTCTGCCAACTGTTCCACAGAGAAGCTGAGCTTGATGGCTATAAAGTGTGCCGACTTTGTCAATCGGTCAACGACCACCCAAATAGCGTCGTTGCCGTTAGGAGTTCGAGGCAGACCAACCACGAAGTCCATCGTCACTTGGTCCCATTTCCATTCTGGGATGGAAATTTTCTGTAATTCTCCTCCTGGACGTTGATGTTCCGCCTTTACCTTTTGACAAGTAAGGCACTTACTGACAAAAGTAGCAACGTCGTTCTTCATCTTGGGCCACCAAAAGCCCTCCTTTAAGTCTTTATACATCTTTGTGGCTCCGGGATGGACAGAATACGGGGTCTCGTGAGCTTCCTCCATGATCTTTTCCTTCAATTTTTCCTCGTTAGGAATGCATAGTCTATTCTTTTGATAGAGTACGCCTTCATCGGATATGTGGAAGTCCGACTCCTTTCCTTCTAAAACCTCGTTCTTCGTCCTACGCAGCGAGGCATCGGCTTCTTGCCGTTCTTTCATGCCATCCAAAATAGTAGGCTGGAAGGTTAGAGCAGCTAATCTTCCCGTAATGAGCTCGATTCTAGCTTCCACTATCTCCTTTTGAAGAGGCTCGGTCAATGACCTGATCGACATCATCGAGGAAGACGACTTCCGACTTAGGGCATCGGCTACCTTGTTAGCCTTCCCGGGATGGTATCGGATATCTATGTCATAGTCCTTAACCAATTCGAGCCATCTTCTTTGCCTCATGTTAAGCTCCTTTTGTGTGAAGATGTACTTCAAACTCTGATGGTCCGTGTACACTTCGCATTTTGTGCCGTAGAGGTAGTGCCTCCAAATCTTTAAGGCAAAAACTACCGCCGCAAGCTCCAAATCGTGCGTCGGATAGTTCTTCTCGTGTTCCTTGAGCTGTCGTGAAGCATAGGCGATCACCTTTCCGTTCTGCATAAGCACGGCTCCCAATCCTATCTTGGAAGCATCGCTATAAATTACGAAGTTTTCTTCCTCCACAACCGGGATTGTGAGGATTGGAGCGCTCGTCAACTTGCTTTTTAGCTCTTGGAAGTGCTCTTCACACTTATTTGTCCATTCATAAGTCTTTCCTTTTCGTGTGAGTGCGGTAAGTGGCGCCGCGATCTTGGCAAAACCTTCGACGAATCGTCGGTAATAGCCCGCTAATCCGAGGAAACTGCGCACTTTGGTGACATTCTTGGGGGCTGGCCACTTACTTACCGCCTCGATCTTGGCCGGGTCTACGGATATGCCTTCCTTTGAGACCACGTGTCCAAGGAAATGGACCTTCTCCAACCAAAACTCACACTTGGAGAACTTGGCGTAGAGCTGATTTTGCTTCAAAATCCGTAGTGCAATCCTTAGATGCTCTTCGTGCTCCTCTTTCGACCTTGAATAGATCAGAATGTCGTCTATAAAGACAATGACAAACTTATCTAGGTAGTCCTTAAATACTCGATTCATCAGGTCCATGAAGGCGGCTGGTGCATTTGTCAGCCCGAACGGCATCACAAGGAACTCGTAGTGTCCATATCGGGTGCGAAACGCCGTTTTCGGAACGTCTCCTTCCTTGATTCGGAGCTGGTGATATCCCGATCGTAGATCAATCTTCGAAAAGACTGAGGCTCCTTTCAGTTGGTCGAACAGATCGTCGATCCTGGGCAACGGATACTTGCTCTTGATGGTGATCTTGTTCAACTCCCGATAGTCGATGCACATCCTTAGAGTGCCGTCCTTCTTTTTAACAAATAACACCGGGGCTCCCCATGGTGAATAGCTTTGCCTGATGAATCCTTTATCTAGGAGCTCCTTCAATTGAACTTGTAATTCCTTGAGTTCCGCAGGCGCCATCCTATACGGTGCCTTGGATACGGGTGCCGATCCTGGAAGTAACTCAATCTCAAAAGAGATTTCTCGTTCTGGTGGCAATCCTGGCAATTCTTCAGGAAAAATGTCCACAAATTCCTTGACGATCGATACATCTTCCGGCTTACTTTGGATCTCTTGCGTCTTATCCACTATATTGGCTAGAAATCCCGTGCATCCTTCAGCCAATAACTTTATAGCCTTTAATGCCGAAATAAACATCTTCGGCTGCTTTGGGGTCGATCCTCTAAAGATGAATTCCTTGTCCCCAACTGGCTTGAACGTAACCGCACGACGCTGGCAGTCGATAACTGCGTTGTACTTTCCTAGGAAATCCATACCCAGGATGACGTCGTAGTCGTATAAATCGATGACGATCAGGTTGACGTACATCTCTCTACCGCATATGATTATTGGAACATGGCGTATCCAATAATCAGACAACAAGATTTCCCCGGAGGGTAATGCAGTACGAAAGGTTCTTCCAATTTTCTCATTATCTCTACCTAGTTTCTTAGCAAACCTAGGTGATGTGAAAGAATGCGTAGCTCCAGAATCAATCAACACATAAGCATCTTGTTGGTCAAAAGGAAGCTGACCTGTCACCACCGTGGACGGTCCAGCTTGAGCATCCTCCTTTGTGTAGGCATAGATGCGTCCTTGCGGTTCCGGAGCTTCAGCTCGGCCTTGGGGAGCTGCAGGTCCTTCAAGCTTCATCTGCACAGCGTGCAACTGACTTCCCTGACCCCGCTGGTAATTCTGCTGGTGTTGGACGTTGGCATTGCAATTCTTGGCAAAGTGGCCTTCCTTGCCACACAGGTAACAGCGGTTCGTCCCTGCCCGGCAGTCTCCCGGGTGCTTTCTCCCACATTTCTGGCAAGGGGGAGTTCCACTGTTGTCAGGGGCGTTCTTCTTCTGGGGAGGATTCTGTTGACTCCCTTGCCCTCCAGCATTCCATTTTCTTTTCTGCTGGGGGTTGCCATACGGCCTGTTGCCGCCGCGTTGGCCAGAAGGTCCTCCTTGACCTTTTTGCTGTGATGGTTGGCCGGGCTTGGTCTGATTCTGCCTGGCTAGTGCCCTCTCTTCATTCCTTTCCTTAAAGAACTGGGCTCGATGCGTCTTGTTCTGGCCGACCCAATATTCGGCTCGAACTGCCCGACTGACGCACTCGGCAACAGTGAGCGGTGGTTGAGGGCCACTGCTGATAAGCACGGTTAATTCTGGCCGGAACATCTTCATCATCTTCTTCACCTTGTCCTTCTCAGAACTGATAAGTTGAGGGCAGAGGCGGGCAAGCTGTTCAAACCTTCTCACAGCTTCAGCCACTGACAGATTTCCCTGACGGAAATTGGTGAATTCATCCTGTTGGGTCTCCATCACTTCCGTGTTGAAGTATTTCTCACGGAATTCTTCCACGAAGTCATCCCATGTCATCTGGGTGACGTCTCTTCTGATCTGAACTGTCTCCCACCATAATCGGGCGTCTTTCTTCAGCATGAATGACGCACAGAGGACTCTCTCTCTATCATCGAGCCCTAGGAAGTTCAGGGAAACTTGAAGATCGATGAGCCAGTTGTCGGCCTCGATCGGGTCCGTTGATCCCTCGAATTCTGGCGCCTTCATGCGCCGAAATTCATGGTACAGCTCTGCCGGGGTTCTAGCTCGAGGAGCTGGCGGAGCAGCTACCGGCGCCATTGGTGCTTCTTGGGCCTCAGGGTGTTCCGGAATTTCTAGTTCCTCCTCGGGGAATTCCGGTACCGCTGGTTGCTCTTCGGGTGCCGGTGGTACCCTGACCTCAGGTGGTCCTTGATTCTGTTGGGCGATTTGAGCCCTAAGCCCACCTATTTCCCGTTGTTGGGCGAGCATCATCTCTCTCAGCTCATTCAGTTGAGCTGCAAGATCGACGTTTTGGGCTTGTGCCGCTCGACGTTTTGGTGGCATGGTTCTGTATAGAAGCAACAAAATAAGCTTCTTATTTTAAAACTTTCATAAAATCATATACTTTGTACAGAACCATAATCTTCATTCCATAATCATAGTTTTTTAGGAAAATATATAATTTCCTCATCATGGGCATACATTACTTGTTTTACCACCACCGAGCTAGGGCACAACCCAACGTCATTCTCACAACTAACTTTTCCATTGCGAACCATCGATATGCATTGAACACGGAATTCTAATTCTAAGCGTAAGAAAATAAATTAACTTACTTGGGCTATTGCAGAACGATGCGGAGCGAGACGAAGTAGGCTGGCAGGATACCGCTCTGATACCAACTCTGTGACGCCCCCTTACTACGTAGGGCTGTCACTCCTTACTTTACTTACTTACTTGAAAATTTGGGGATATATTTTTTTTTTGACTTTCTTAAACATACATATATATATTTTTCATTTTGAAACTTACTTGTAAAACATTCGTCCTTAGTAATATTTCATTACTACTCAAGTAAACGTTTACTTGAGGTATCTAGTTCCAAAATACCATAGAGTATAATTTGTCTTTACCATACATGCTTATATACAAAAACTTCTTTTCATCAAAAGATTTGCGGAATACATGCGTAGTGGTATCCATACCGCCTTCGTCTGCCGCCACACCGCTCCAGCAATGCCCAGCATTAAGCTGCGGGTTTCTTACCTACAGTATGAAATATAACTTGATGAGCTTTCGCCCAGTAAGCACAAACATAATCTCACAAAACATTTAAATCATCATGAAACATTCATTTATCATATGCATATGCGTGAACCAATTATGTTCCATTTATGCATTTCATTAACTTTCTTATCTTTCTTATGGGCCCCTTAGTGTACGTACCCTTAAATTATAGCGCGCCTCTAGACACAGTTAGATGGGATTGCAAGTCCCTAACTGCTCTAGGAACATGAGTGATTACACCCTCTTACAGAATCGAGAAGGTGAACCCTTGACTTGTATATAAAAATCCTCCACCTTGGGGAGGTTGGTACGACACCTTACTTGTGACTTTATACCATGTTAATTATCTTTAGTGAACATACCATATGATGTCACTATATGATAACATACTTTTCATTTCATTAATAACATGGCATGGCATTCCTTTCATTCATGGCATTTGCAAATATGACATTTTCATAAACATGGCATTTTGCAAATATAGCACTATTATAATCTTTTACAAAAATAGCACTTTTTTTTATCAACATAGCATTTTACGAAAATAGCACCTTTTATAAACATGGCACTTCGCAAAAATAGCACCTTTTCATAAACATAGCATTCTACGAAAATAGCGCATTTATAAACATGGCATTTTGCAAATATAGCACTATTATAATCTTTTACAAAAATAGCACTTTTTTTTTTATCAACATAGCATTTTACGAAAATAGCACCTTTTATAAACATGGCACTTCGCAAAAATAGCACCTTTTCATAAACATAGCATTCTACGAAAATAGCGCATTTATAAACATGGCACTTCGCAAAAATAGCGCTTTTCATAAAACATGGCATTTCATAGATATAGCACACAACATATTGCAGCATATTTGAAAACCACATACTTGAACATAATTTACTAGTTTTCATACTGCAGGTGAGGTTTGTACTTACCTCTAGTGTCGTGTTCCTTAGAATCGCGTTCCGTAATTCGTCGGCAACGGCAATTTACTTTCCTGATATACCAAAAATATAGGATCAGGATCCTTTCGTAAGGTGTTGGTGACCTACCAACACTCACATTTACTTTTGGTTGTATGTCCCCTATTCATAATTTCCATCTAGGCCATTTTTTTATCCCCATTCTTTATTGGACTTGGACAAATCCTTATGAGGTTACATTGGGTAACCTTCTTGGTTAGAGCCTTGTTTTCTTATTGGGCCTTGCTCATATATCTATGTTATTGGGTTATTTCCTTGAACCCATTAGATCTTAGCCCAATACACATGTGGGTATCCCTTAGGGTTATGTTGGGTAACCCTTAAGGTTAACCTTGATTAACCTTGGGTCAACCTCTTGTCAACCCTTGGTTATCCTTGGGTATGTAACTCGGATCTAATATCCGGTTACCGTTCGTAATCGGCTTGTTCACCAATTTTACTATAAACTTTCTCTTCATTATTTTTGGAAAATCTTGTGCAATTTACTTCCCAAAAATCCTTCATTCTTCTTATAAAAATTCTAACTCCTTTTAGTTAGAAAATTCATTAGCTTAATTTTATTATTTTCTTTATCTTGGAATTGTTTGGTTAAAACCCTCTTTTTCTTTTCTTTATGGAAAAATGTGAATTTCAAACCCGAGCCCTTAAAATCCATGGTTTTCGAAATAATTATTTGTAAAATCATTTGGGGTCGGAAACCACCTTTGGAATGGTTTCCGATGCTAAAATGACCATTTTGGAACACTTCATTACTTTTCTAGAAAGGATTTTCGTGAGATTCATTTGTTGGTTTTCGGACACTCTGCGCGCCTCTCACAAAACGCGCCTAGTTTAAAAATCGGCTCGGAATCTGAAAAATTTTCTTCATGAAAGTTGTAGCTATCGAAAAATGCTAGAACTTTCATGTTTTGCACAAAATCTAGTTCGGCCTAGATCAGTACCAGTTTTTATTTGAAAACGGGTTAAGTCTGGAAAACTGTGTGGAGAACGTTCCAGAGTTCAGCCACGGGTTTCGAGCAAAACGAAGGCCTTTGGAGCCTTATTTCGAGATTCTGTCCGCGCTGTCCTCTAGGAAAAGTTGTTCCGAACAACTTTCGTGTTTTAACTTTTTCCTCATTCGGCCTTTAAGGGCATGATATTTTCATTTTCCCGAAACTGCTCAGGTTCAAACCCGAACTGGCAGTGTTGAGTGTTGTGTTCGGTTTACGTCTTAAGCTAGCATGCAACAAGTGGACTGCCTTGGCAGATTTTTGGCCTAACCTTATGGGACATACAACCTATCTTCTAGCATGAAAAATCCATCATTTTCATGCACAAAATTTTTTAAAGCAACAAGCATAGAAAAATTAGCCAACCAACCCTAACCTATCAAGCACATACACACCAAAAATAGGGCCGAAAATTAAATGGACTTATGTCCTTACAAACCATTCCAAATCATCATTAAAAACCTTAAATAAAGCTTAGATTTGAGGAGGTTTAAGAGATTTTACCTCAACCCAAGTTAGGGTTTTGAAATCCCAAAATCTTCCTTGAAGAATCACCAAAATTTTCTCTCAATCTCCTCCTTGCTTGGCTCACGGATTTGGCACCAAAAATGAGATCCAAGAGATCTTTTTGTTAGCTTTTTCTTGTCTCAAAACCGTGCATGAACAAGGTTGAAAACCTCCAAAAATTTTCAAGAGTTACTCACCTCTTTTTCCTCTTTTTCTCTTGCTCTTTGGTCGGCTTCCTCTTGGTGGATACACCAAAATCTTCTCACTTTCTTGCTCCCTCTCTTGTTCGGCCAATACACTCAAAAGCTCACCAAATTTTTTTTCAAATTCTCTCTAGCTCTCCTCTCTCTCTCTCCCACGGATTTGGCTTCAAAAATCTGAAGAAGAATGCCAAAAGTTGGCTGCCTTGGGAAGGGAAATGAGAAGGGTTTGCTTGCCTCAAAACAAGGCTTTAAGTCTTGTCTTTCTTGTCCATAGGTGTAGCCAAAATTAAGGGATTTGGGGTGGCTTTGCAGCCGGATTTGGGGAGAGAAAAAGGGAGTGTAAGGGCTGTTAGTGGAGGTTGTTGGCAGCTGAAAATAAGGAGAAGAAAAGACATGAGTTGGTGTCCTTTGTTTGGTTGAACTTTGGTTGGACATTTGGTTACCCAAACCAAACTAGTTTCTTTTCTTTTCTCTTCTAGTTGGCCGGATCTAATGGGGTAGAGGGTTGCCATCACATTTCAATTTTTGGTTAGGGAATGGTGATGTCATTACAAGGACATCATCTTCCACTAACTCTTCTAAGGCCTTGACATGAGTTGGTGTCCTTTGTTTGGTTGAACTTTGGTTGGACATTTGGTTACCCAAACCAAACTAGTTTCTTTTCTTTTCTCTTCTAGTTGGCCGGATCTAATGGGGTAGAGGGTTGCCATCACATTTCAATTTTTGGTTAGGGAATGGTGATGTCATTACAAGGACATCATCTTCCACTAACTCTTCTAAGGCCTTGTTTGGCCATTTCGTCCTTTCGCGGTTCCTTTTGCGCTCTACAGTCATTTCCAACACTGTGATGAGCATTTTTATTTTATAATTTGATCCAAAAATTATTCCATTAAATTTTTGGACCAAAACTCTCTTTTTCCAATTTTTCGGAGACCTTTTTGCCCTTAAAACGATTTCGGTGTGCTTGATCTATCTAGGGTGGATTTACGGCTTATAAAACTCCATTTTCGGAGATTCTTTTCATATTTCTTCATCATACTTGTAAAGTCGACGTTGTGACCCGTCCCGGTCAAACTTTGACTTCTTGGTCAACCCTTTGACTTTTTGGTCAACCCTTTGACTTTTGGTCAAACCTTTGACTTTCGTCAAATTTCATCCTTTTTCATTCTTTTTCCTTTAAAAACTTCATTCTTGGCTCGTAAAACATTAATTGAGTCCCAAAATCATTAAATGAGGACTCAAACATCGTTTGGAACAAAATCATGAATTTCTCATTATTATTCATAATTTTTCATACATCACATCATAACACATAATTTAGACTCTAATTCCTTACGAACGAGGAGATTACAAGTCTACAAAAATTTCGGGTCTTACAAACGGTTAAGACTCAAAAGAGAATGCTAAGGTTAGCAAACGGCCTTTTGAGTCGAAAAGGGCAAAAAAGTGCATGATTTTATGAATGTCAAAGGTTTGAACAAAAAGTCAACTTTGACTGAGAAAGTCAAAGTTTGACCAAGAACAGTCAAAGAGTTGACTTCGCAGTATATGAGATGCAGTATGAAAAAGATACTGTGAAACTCGTCATTACGAGTATTATAGCATAAATAGGCTTTAAAACCACCCTAGAAAATCAAGCACATCTAGTAGAGATTAAAGGCAAAAAGGGCTCGGAAAAATAAGAAAAATTTTATACTGTCCATTTTTACACATATAAATTTTGGACTGCAGTGCAGTATAAAAATACTGTGTATAAGTGAACACAGTATTGGAAATATCTGTGTAGCTCAAAAATGGACTGCATTATGAAGAAATTAGCCAAACATGGCTTAATGGGGGATGACATCATCACAACCCCTAATTATGACATCATAATTATTTAATTTAGCATGGAAAGAATTTTTGGGAGCTTCTAGCACCCTCTTGGCCGACCACCTCACCCTCCCATAGTGTAAATATGAGTTTTTGTGGGGTTTTTTCATAATTTTTGAAAGTTTCTCAACCTTTATAAATAGGAGAGGGTTCTATTCATTTTAATGGAAAAATTTGGCCAAACTCTTGCATTTCTTCTTCAGAAAAACCGTGGGCTTGGGAGGAGAAAAAGAGAAGAGAAAACCAAAAATTTTCAAAGGGGTTTTGCTAGGGACAATTCGGTTTTGAGCTAGGAACCAAGAGAAAAGAGTTTGAAAATTTTTGGTGTCAATTTGGCCAAGGTGGCCGAGAGTAGGGGGAGAGGGAAAAGAAAGAGAAAAACTGGAAAAAAATTTTGGGAAGAGTCTCTTAGTGTGGCCGGATTTGTGGAGGTCAATCAAGAGGCTAACAAAAATTTTTGGCACCCATTTGGAGAGTAGGAGCCGAGAGGAAGGTGGACTAAGGGGAGGAGGAGAATTTGGACTCCAAACCCTAACTTTGATCTAAAGTAACCCTTTGAGCCCTAATCTTTCAATTGAGTTTTCAATTTGAAATTTACTTGTATTTCCAGTTGAAATTTATAAGGACATAAGTCCAATTTAAGTTTCATGCTCTAGGGGTGTTTTTCTTCTCAAAGTCACTGTTTTGACTATGGAAACTGTTCCAAATGCAGTTTTCAGCTCTAAATTATTTTTATAAAGATCCGTTTCGAAAATATGAATTTTTAAAAGTTAAATTAAGAGTTTTGAGAATTTTTCCTCAACTTTTTCAAGTTAAGAAAAAGATTGGGATTTTAAGCTAAAATATGGCAAAATGAACGTAACGGATAGTAACCGGGAAGGATACCCGAGTTACCGGGTCAAGCCCAAGGTTGACCATAGTTGACCAAAGGTTGACCTTATTTGACCGAGGGTTGACTTTGGTTGACCCAATGTTTAACTAAATTTGACCTTAAGGGTTACCCAATATAACCCTAAGGGATATCCAAAACCTATAATTGGACTAGGATATAAGGGTTAATGGAATAAACCCAATAATTTATGATATAAGATTAAAGCCCATGGTTGGAGAGAAAACCTAAACCCTAATGGTATGAGTAAAGGCTTAGCACAAAATGGTTATCCAATGTAACCTCTTAAGAAATGATCTAAAGTTAAACAAGAGGGTTACTTATAGTAACCAAGTGGGGTGTTATGCACAAAGGGACATACAATTAGGATTATGTAAATATGTTGGTTAGGCTACCAATATTTTTATGATTTCGAATTCTCATACGATGTCCATGGAATAACAGGAGATAGCCTGTTGTTGTGTCCAAATGTGGAGTAGCGTCCGCTAGGGCATCGCAGACGAGGTAAGTACAACTCCGCCTACAGCATAGGCTTTAATTGTATGGAGACGATGTCCATGGAATAACAGGAGATAGCCTGTTGTTGCGTCCAAATGTGGAGCAGCATCCGCTAGGGCATCGCAGACGAGGTGAGTACAACTCCGCCTACAGCATAGGCTTTAATTGGTACTTGCCTAAGTATGTTAGATGAATGCTAGGAATATACGTTGATTGTTGCTATGCTATGCTATGCTTTGTTGTATGCCATGTGGTATGTTAGATTGATTGCTCAATGTTATGTTGTTATATGCGGTATGCTATGTGACGTGATATGTGGAATGATAAGAGATGATATGTTTATGTATGAAGAATGATATGTAAGATGTGCATGTAAGGTAAGATAAAGGTATGGGTATGTTATGGCTTAAGTAAGAGTGACATCACGATGCATGTTCACTAAATTATAAGCTGAGATTAAAGATCAAGCAAGAAAGAAGGCAAGCAAGTTACCATGGCGAGCAAGTCGCCTGTGTCGTACCGACCCGCTCGTAGGTCGGGTTGAACTATGGTTTGAGTTGGAAATGGACTGGCCACCCCAACCACTCCATAGTCACGCGCTCGGTACGTACATACAAGTAAGGGGCCCATAAGAAGAAAAGTAAGATAAGTAAGAAATCAAGTTAAGAATGAAAGAAAAGCATAATATGAGCATAACCGGATCATACATCTATTATGCAATGCTATGTTATGTAATGATGTAAACTTGTATGTTATGATGATACGATGAGATATGCTATGATGAGCTAAGTTGGAATGTGTATGCTAGGTTATGTTTGTTATTATGCGGTATGGATAGTTGTACTTGCTGAGCGAAAGCTCACTGTCTTATGTCTATGGTGTAGGTAAGCAATCTGACAGTAATGTGTGATATAAGATGGAAGTGCGAGGCGGGGCATATTGTGAAATGTGGTAGTTCGATGCCGCTACGTGTTTTGTTATCTACGTATTTATTATCTTGAATATTTTGTTCAAGACGCGTTCTATAAGTTGCACGCTTTATACGCTTATACGTTTATAAGCTTCGTATAAAAAAAAAAAATTTTCCGCTGTGTTTTACCCTATAAGTAAGTAAGTTAAGTAAGTACGTATGTATGTATGGTAACGGCCTGTACTAGGCGGGTCGTTACACTTAAAAGGACCTTTGCTTTTGATGTTTTCAATAAAGCCTTGGAAATTTTAATCCCCAACGTCTCATTTACGTAAAGGCGTTGACATTTTGTAGAAAATTATGCAAACTAACACGTCTTTTTTCTCTTTAAAAAAAAATGTGGTTTAAAAGCAAAACAAAGGCGGTGGAAATTTTTATTTTACTTCCTTGATTGATGAATATTATATGTATATGTGCGTGACTAGAATTTAGCTTCTATCCTTTTTAGTCTTTAATATATCTATAATAAATTATGTGTTTGGTTCCTATTCTTTTTATGCAGTTGTGATTTGGTCTTTAATTTTTTTTTTCTTTCCTTCGGGTCCAAGAGCTCCCTTAACTCTTTTAAAGGGTGTAAAATGATCCTTTTTGTTAACAAATGTTTAACAGAAAAAATGGAAATTACACATGAATTACTATTTAAGAATAAGTTAAAAAAAACAATTTATATGGTTTAACTTATATTTCTTATAAACGTGATATGTTCCTTCCAATTTTTGCCCTTTATTAGTAAAAGGACTTGTTTGAATTCTTTTAAAGAGTTTAGGGATCTTTTGACCGATAAAGTTTAAAAATTAGGTGGAAAAAATAAGGTGTATGACACGTGGAAGTTGAATCATGTAAATTATTTTCTTTAATGATCCATTAAATCTATACTTGGCTAGTTGTTAATATGAACTAGATAATGAGAGAAAATCATAAGGAGCTTGTAGAATCGATTACTAGGAATAATTATTTGAACAATTGTTTTAATTACCAGTAATTGCCATGGACATGATTGAAGTTAGTAGCTACAAATCTCTGGTATAATAATCATTTACTATAAATCCTTAGGTTCCCGCCTTAATATTCCTTACAATAGAAAGAAGATAAACTTGACTCCTTAAAAACAAAACAAAAACAAACAAAAAAAAAACAAAAAAAAAGGTTTAGCCAATCGTTTCAAGTGTCAGGTCCATAGCTCCTGCTCTTTGCTTATATGTTTTTCTTAGCCACTCAATTTAAAGACATAAAATTTCTGAAGCCATTTTACTTTCCTCATTGCCAATCAATTTGCACCATCTCTACCAAAATTGTTGATCCTTCATGGAAAAGGCGTTGTCCGTCTCCAACGTTTTGTTTCTTTTTAGGTCTTCCTAAAGCTCAATTAATTTAGATTTGTAGTTAAATTTTTTTTTTTTAATCCAAGGAGAGACGATTTGAATGCCAACGGTGGCACATTTCTTAGCTTGATCGGGTTCTTTGTTCTAGTTTAAGCCACGTAAAATGAATAATTACAAAACGTTCCACAGAAGACTAATTGTAATATTCGAATTTTCAATATACATTTTTTTTTCCTTCTAAGGAATTTTTCTCACATTGTGAAGGTGTACATGAAAAAAAGCTCGGTTTAGGGCTTTTGAAAGATTTTGTGAATTTTAATGGGTCGAGAAGACTCAAAATTGATTTCTAAGCTCGAAAACGGACCTTTCAAGTCGAAAAGGCTGAAACAGTGCACGATTTTACGAAAGTCAACTTTGACCGAAAAAGTCAAAGTTTGACTGACAAAAGTCAAAGAGTTGACTTTACGAGATGTTGAAAAATAGTAAGGAAAGAGTACTGAGAAATGTTTTTGTGAACTAGATAGGAAGAATAGGCCTTAAAATCATCCAAGAAAATCAAGCACACTAAGTAAAGATTAAGGGCAAAAAGGGCTCAGAAAAATAAGAAAAAATTATACGATCAAATTTTACAAAGATAAATTTTTGTACTTTGGTATAGTATAAAAATACTGTGTATTAGTGAAACACAGTATTGAAAATATCTGTGTAGCACTAAAAATGGATTTTTTTGGAGGAAATAGCCAAACAAGGCTCATTAAGGGGTGATGTCATCTAACTTTAAATTAATGACATCATAAACCATTTAATTAAGCTTAGAAAATTTTTTGGATGCTTCTAGACCACACAATGGCCGGCCACCTCATGGGGTAATCAAGCAATTATCAAAAATGTTGGGGTTTTAGTGGGATTTAAGCAAAGTTCCAAACCTCTATAAATATCCCAAGCTCCCTATTCATTTTTATTGGAAAATTGGGGGAAATTCTTGCAAAATTTGCTTTTGAAAATCTGAAATTTGGGGTGAGAGAAGGAGAGGAGAAAAAGCAAAATTTTCTTGGGGCTTTTGATTACGGGTACTCGGATTTGAGCTAGGAGAAACAAGAAAAAAAAATTTGGAAAATTTTTGTGGGTTTCTTGGGTGTGTGGTCGAGTGAGTGAGGGAAGGAGAAAGGGAGAGGAAAGTTGAAATTTTTTTGGGGCAAATCATCTTGGTGGTGCTCGGATTGGAGTAGATCTACCAAGGAGATCAACCAAAATTTTTGGTGCTCAAACTTGAGGTGTGGCCGTGGGTGAAGGAAGCTAGGGGGAGGAAGGATTTGTGTGACCAAACTTGACTTTGGTCTAAGGTAAAATCCTAGAATCCTAACTCTCTTATTTGAGTTCATTTTGAAGTTAAATTTATGCTTCAATTTGGTTGTAAGGACATAAGTCTATTTCCCCATTTTTATGCCCTAGTATGTGGTGTGTGCTTGATTTGTAGATCTAGGGGTGTATGGCTTGAATTCTTGCATTGTTTGTGCTTGTTTGTGATTGATTTTCATGCTTGATGCTTAGGGTTGTGTGTCCCCTAGTTTGGTCCGAAAATCTGCCCTTAGGCAGTGCTTGAAGCATGCTAGCTTAGGGAGCTAAGTTTGGTGCTTGTATGTGATGTATGCAAAAAGTTAGAGCCAATGCAAGCCTAGATTTAGGGCTTTCGGATTTGGTTTGTTTGGGTTCATTGGAACGGTTTATGGGTTCATGAGGGATGTTAGAAATGCTGTGTGTTTGGCATGTAGGCTCCCGAAGTGGTCGGTCGAGATAGATCCGCGAAATAGGACGTAAACACCAAAACTGCCAGTTCGGATTCGAACCTGGCCAGTTTCGGGAAAGTTAAAATTTAAGGCCCTTAGAGGCCGAACTGGGTAAAACTTGAACCATGAAAGTTGCTCAGAATGATTTTTCCTAGAGGGTAGCATAGACAGAATCTCAAAATAAGACTCCAATGGTCTCCGTTTTTAGTAAAATCCGTAGCTGATCCCCCCAGGCCCAGTTTTCAGGGTCAGCCAGTTTCAAACAAAAACTGACGCGAATATAAGCAGAACTGGATTTTTTGCAAAACCCAAAAGTGTTAGCATCTTTCGAGAGCTATAACTTTTGTGAAGACAAGTTTTTCAGATTCTAAACGAATCTTTAAACTGAGACTATTTTATGAAGGGTGCGCAGGGAACCGAAAATTCCTGCACCTTAGTTTTTACAAATGTTTTCGAAAAACTGTAAAATTTTTTGAAATCGTTGTTTCAACTATGAAAACTGTTCCAAAGGCATTTTTTGACCCTAAACGACCTTTATAAATATTTGTTTCAAAGATCGAAATTTTTATAAAAAGTTTTAAGGATTTAAAAGCTAAGTTACTCAAAAATGCAAAAAGGTAAGGAAATGGAAATTGGAGATAAGAAAATGGATTTTTAAGGTAAAATTTGGTAATCATGCCGAGTACGGGCCGTAACCAGAAATAGTACCCGAGTTACCGGGCTTAGCCCCAAAAGCCCAGAGTTGACCAAGGGTTGACCAGTAGTTGACCAAATGTTAGCTTTGGTTGACCCAACAATTGGTTAAGAGTAACCTTAAGGGTTATCCAACGAAACCCTAAGGAATACCAATAGTCTAGGAATGGGCCAAGAAAAGAGGGTTAAGGAAATTAACCCAATAAACTATGATGAAAAAGTAAAGCCCAAGGTTTTAAAGAAAACCCAACAATAGATCAAGGACCTGGCCCAAGAGGTTATCCAACGTAGCCTCTGAAGGGAATAATCAAAGTTCGAATTTCCCAAACAGTAAGAGGGCTAACTGGACCAAGTCAGTTTTCAAGTCGGGGACATGCAACCAGGTTTTAATAGGCATGTTGGTTAGGGCACCAACATTCCACAATGAAAATCAAAATCTCACTTATGTCCTTAATCAAGCAGGGGAAGGCCTGCAGCTGTGCCCGGAGGCAGGACAGCGTCAGAAAGGACATAGCAAGAGAGGTAAGTACAACTCCGCCTACAGCATAGGCTTTAGTTGATACTTGCCGAAATATATTAGATGTATGCTACGGGGTGCATGCAAATTGTACACTATGTGCTGCTTTGTGATATGTTAATTGCCATGCTATATGTATGCCATGTTATATGTTGAATAATGATATGAATATGAGATGCAAAGTTTAGAAAGCATGTTAAGCATGACGAGGATGCTAGTATGAATTAGGATTGGGTGACATCACGATGCATGCTCACTAATTCCTAGATGACTAATAAGCTCAAGAATGAGTTAAAGAAAAGAAAAGAAAAGAAAGAAAGAAGGCAAGTAAGCTAGCCAGTGTCGTACTACCCGTCCGAGGTTGGGTTGGACTACGGTTTGAGTTGGACATGGACTGGCTGCCGCAACCACTCCGTAGTTGCGCCCCGGGTACGAACACTAAAGTAAGGGCCCTAAGAGAAAGATAAGAAAGATAAGTAAAAAAAGAATGAGTAAACAAAGTAAAAATGAGTATAACTGGACCATGCATATGATAGGCATTGTTAGGTTATGCTGTTATGAATGATATTATGAATTGTTATGTGTTGCTATGTATGTTAAGTTAAATTGTACACGATATGGTTATGTGTATGACGCGGACGAGACAGTTATACTTACTGAGCGAAAGCTCACTGTCCTACGTCTATGCTGTAGGTAAGCAGCCTGTCAGCAATGCATGATGCGAGATGGCAGAACGTGGCGAGGCGTACTGTGAAATCGTAGGAAGTTCATCCGCTACGCGTTTCGATTCCTTTTAAGTTCTTATAGTATGTAAATATGTTTATTCAAAACACCTTTTATATGTTGCACGTTTTTATTCATGTAGAAAAAAAAAATTTCGCTGTGTTTTGCTATATAAGTAAGAAAGTAAGTATGTATGTAAGGTAACGGTCTATGCTAGGAAGGTCGTTACAGAAGACTAGTGACGAGAAGTATAGAAGACATGATTTTGGAATGCTTTGATGCTTTCAACTTTCAGGCTTGGTAATTTTAATCCAAATATTTTTCTCGGTGACAAAGAATCAGTTTTAAAATATGAACTCATAGAATGAAGGTTTGGGTCATGCAATCATAAAAAATTGAGTACGCCGAAAAAATTATTAATTAAAAAAAAAAGAGAGAGAGAGAGAAAAACAAATGCTACTTTGTAAAGGTCTTATTGTTGGATACAGCTTACAAGCTCTTTTTACCCCAAAAAAAAAAAAATTCATTAACAAAGGAAGTTCGTCGTCGTTCGTTCGTTGTTTGTCGTTGCAAGAACCATCATTCTATCCCGTCAAACTTGTAAATTGGGCTTCTTTTTTGAACAAAAACGTCATTTGCTAATTTAGAGCCATTTAGAGAAGCTAAGAGATCAACAGACCCAAAGCTACCTGTAATACCTAGAAATTTCATGTTATTATTTCCTTTTCAAATGAATTATGTGCATCCGTTGAGGTATTTACGGAAAAGCTCAGTTAAGAGTTTTTCATACTTTTTATGAGATCTTATGGCTCAATAAGACTCAAAAGAGGTTGTTAAGGTTAGCAAACGCCCTTTCAAGTCGAAAAGGACAAAAAAGTACGTAATTTCGGAAAAGTCAAAGTTTGATCGAAAAATTCAAATTTGACCAAGAAAGTCAAAGTTTGACCAAGAATGGTCAACAGGTTGACTTGACAGTATTGTATGATGCAGTATGGAAAGATACTGTAAAACATGTCATTATGGGCGAGATAGCTCAAGTAGGCTTTAAAACCACCCTAGAAAGTCAAGCACACCTAGTTGAGGTCAAGGGCAAAAAGGGTTAGAAGAAATCAAAAACTTGGTCACCAAGTCACCCATTAAGGCCGGCCACATGCAGGGGCAAAAATGTCAAAATTTTCACTTTTGGGGTAAAAGTGTAAATTTTAGAAATTTGATGATGTAAGTATAGTGATGTCATCAAGATGATGTCACAATGAGGCAATAACTTGCCTTGCAAGACAAGATAAGGGCCGGCCACCTAAGGGGGGGTGAAAATGCAAATATTTTATCTTTTGGGGTAAAAATGTAAATTTTAAAAATAGGTGATGTAAGCATGAGGTAATCACATGATGTCATCAAGATGATGTCATTTGCTTGGAAAACAAGCAAATGGCCGGCCACATGACACCTAGGGGGCATAAATGCAAGAATTTTCACTTTTGGTGCCAAAGTGCAAATTTTGGAAATTTAGTGATGTAAGCAATGATGTAAGCAATGAGGTCATCCTAGCCTTGTTCCACAAGGGAATGGCCGGCCACCTTGCCACCTTGCTTGCCAAGTATTCAAATTTTGATTTTTGAGGGGCTAAAATGCAATTTTTAGAAAGTTTTTCAACCTCTATAAATAGCTACCATAGAGGTCGGTTTTTGGGCTGGAAAAATGCAGAAAAACAGCCAACCTCTGGCCAAAATTCCTCCCAAAAAATCTGATCAAAAGAAATCAAGAAAGAGGTAAGAAAAAAAGTTGAAAATCCAAGGGATGCTAGCTTAGGGGTGTTCGGTTTTCAAGCTAGAAACCAAGAGAGAAATCTGCAAATTTGGGACCCATTTTTCTGAGCAGTGGCCGAGTATGGGAGGGGAAAAAAGGGAGAGAAATTTTAGTGGAAAAATTGGATAGAGTGGCCAAAAGGGTGAGAAATCACCAACCAAGAAACCAAAGGAGTTTTGGTGCCCATAGGTGGTGTGCATGTTCGGCCTTGGTGTGCAGAAAAAGGGAAAGGAAAAGTTTGAAGGAGCTTAGCTAGGAGAGCTTCGGTTTTGGCTGAAACAATCACCAAGGGAGGTGAAAAGTTTTGGTGCCCAATTTGGAGGGCAAAGCCGTGGAAAAGGAAAGCCAAGGGAGGGAGGAATTTGGATCCACCAAACCCTAACCCATTTCTAGGGTTAGCCAAGGTAAAACTTCCTCAAACCCTAACTTTTTCCATTAGATTTCAATGGGAAATTTAAGTGTATTTCAAGTCCAAATATGTAAGAGCATAAGCTCAAGTTTTATGTTAATTGCCCTAGACTAGGTGTGGTGCTTGATTAGGGTGATTGCTCATGCATGGTTTATGCTTTGTGTGCATTATGTTTATGCTTGCTTGCATGCTATGATTGCATGGTTAGATGGTTGGTATGTGCCCTGTTTTTGTGCAGCCGGTTGTGGCTTGTTTGCTAGGTTGTTAGAGCTAGGCATGGTTTGGCATGGAATGATAGAATGAGATGTGTATGCAAACTCTAGATCATGCAACCCTAGGTTAGGACAGATCTGATTTGGGTTGCATGGCTGCGTTAGAATTGCATGATGGTTCATGTGGGACGTTAGAGAATGCAGCATGTTGGTTACTTAGGCTCCCACATGTTCGGTTGAGTTAGTTTCCGCGAAATAGGACGTAAAACCAAGTAAGCACAAAAACTGGCAGATTCGGATAGAATCTGCCCAGTTTTCGGAAAAGTGAAATATAAGGCCTTTAGAGGCCGAATTGGGAAAAACGTAAAACACGAAAGTTGTTCAGAATGATTTTTCCTAATGGGCAACATGGACGGATTTTCAAAATAAGACTCCAATGGCCTCGGTTTTAGTGAAAACCCAAGCCTAACCATGCTCAATTTTTATGCATGGTCAGGTGGTTTCAACCAAGATTTTGGATATGATAGAGTCCGAATTTAATTTTTCGTAAAACACAAAAGTTTTAGGATTTTTCGAGAGCTAGAACTTTTGTAAAGAAAACTTTTTCAAATTCAAAGTGAATTTTTAAACTGACACTGTTTTCTAAAGACGGTGCAGGGAGCAGAAAATTCCTGCATAGGGTTTTCTAAAAACTGTTTAGAAAAATGGTATTTTTCCAAAACGTACTGTTTTAACTATGAAAAACTGTTCCAAGGACAGTTTTCAACCCAAAATGATTTTATAAAGCACTAATCCAAGAGTTTGGATTTTTATGATTTAAGAGAAGGATTGTTAAAGTTAAATTACGAATTTTCCAAGTTACGGAAAAATGAATTTTTTCAAGCTTGGATATAGCAAGCGATTAGTTTATGAATGGTAACCGGGAGTTATACTGGAGTTACTGGGTCGAGCCCAAGGCCCAAAGGTTGACCCATAGGGGGGGTCGACCATAGTTGACCAAAGTTGACCATAGTTGACCTTGGTTGACTAATAACATTGATTTAGTTTGGTCTTAAGGGTTATCCAATGTAACCCTAAAGGACACCGATTAAGCTAAGCTAAGGGGTTAATGGATATAACCCGATAGTTTGTGGGCTAAGGATGAAGCCCAGGGTTGGAAGATGGTCTAACCCTAATGATATGTTATGGGCTTAGTACACAAGGTTATCCAATGTAACCTAGTAAGATATGATCCATGCCTAGTTAGGCTTGAACCAAAGGGTTACTAATTGTAACCAAGTAAGACGTTTTGCACAAAAGGACATACAACCAAGACCATGTAAGCATGTTGGTTAGGTCACCAACATTTCACGAGTTTAAATTAGACTATGTCCTTTATCGAGCAGGAAGAAACTGCAGCTGTACCCGGAAGAGGAACAACGTTAGTTGGGACAATAAATCAAGAGCGTGTGACGGAAGGTAAGTACAACTCCGCCTACAGCATGAACAACATGTTTTGTTGCATAAGGTGTTTTTAAGAAATCATGAATTGATTTACATGATTTATATGCTATGATGTTTTATAGTATGTTATGGTATGATGGTGTATGTTATGATGAAGTTATGTGATGATAAGATGTTTTATGTTACGATGTGTTATGTTACGATGTTATGTTAAGAGGTAGTATGTTGTGTTATGTTATGTTATGAAACGATGTTATATGTTATGAAGGAGGTATGTTATGTTATATGTTTTGATATCATGACATCATGAAGCATGTTCATGAATATGGAATTACATGGTAAGAATAAGTTCTTAAGGTATAAGAGATAAGATAAGACAAGTAAAGATTATTGTGACGTACTGACTTGCCACAAAAGCGGGTTTAAATGGTATGTTCCATGGTTTGAATTGGATTGGACTGGCTGCCTCCACTACTCCATGTTAAACCATTTGTTACATGGTTTGAGCTGGGTTGGACTGGCCGCCTTCAACCACTCCATGGTTATGTACCACAGTATATGCACACATGGTATATAAGAAAATAGGCTAAGTTAATCTATGGAAACATAATTGATTCATAAGAAATCATAATTGGTTCATGCATTGTTGTACTTTCATATGCATGCGGATTGAATATTGTGCTTACTGAGCTTTAGCTCACTACTTACGTTCATGCTGTAGGTAAGCTACCTACCGGCAATACTTGATGCAAGGCTGTGGAGAGATGGCGCTGCGGACTGTGAAATATGGGATGGACACCGCCATGGTTTTATAAAATATGTTTGAAATGAAAAATGTGTTTACATTATGTTTTAAGTATGTATGGTAAAGTTTAAGTATATATGGCAAGCGAGTTGCCTCGTGTTGTACCGATCCGCATTAGGTCGGGTTTGGTCCACGGTTTATGTTTATGCATGATAGCTTCCCTAAGAGGTGAAAGCTTGGTACTCGGGTGAGTATTTATGAAGAAGTTAAGTTTTATGTATAAGAATTAAGTTTAAGTTTATGTTGAAGTATAAGTTTAAGATTTTATATTTTATGTATGTTAGGTTTTCAAGTTTCGATTTTAAAATGACATTAAAAAAAATTAAATTTACTCTAGAAATTGGGTAAGTTTAAGTTAAGTAAGTAATGTAACGACCCTCATTCGCATGGTCGGTCCTACGTGGGTGGTCGGGGCGTTACACTACCTTCCCCGTGCCTACAACGACAACATTTCGAATTAATTTATTCGCTTGGACTGCTGTTTCCCCCACCTTTCCTGCAAGTATTCACATTTCCTCCACATTTCCAATGTTACAGATGCCATTGACTATAGCACAACCCAAGTCCTTTGAATTACATACTAATGCATAATATATAAATGGCGTTGCTCTTCTGGTTTTAGTACCACTTGAATTATCTAAACTTGTTTCTTCCTCTATTGAAGCGCAAAAATGAGAAATAACACACTGTTTTCATTACCCTTCATGTGCTTAATCCTACTCAGCCTCTGTACACTCGTGTTTGCCGGCGAATGTCTTCGTTCTCAGCAATCTTTTTTGTTCCAATTGAAGAACAGCCTAAATTTCTCTAGTGTGAATTCAAGGAAGCTCGTCCATTGGAACAAAGACTCCGACTGCTGCTCCTGGGAAGGTGTAGCCTGTGGAGAGGGATGTGTCACCCATCTCGACATAAGTTACGAGGGAATTGATTGCGGGCTTGATAATTCAAGCCCTCTTTTCAATCTCCAACATCTCAAGAGTCTTAATGTGTCTTATAACCGCTTAAACTCTACAATCCCTTCAAGGATTGTTGATCTAACAAATTTGAGTCATCTGAGTCTGGGATGTGCAGGTTTCAGGGGGCAAGTACCGGTTGAAATATCTCGGTTGAGAGGCTTGATCACTCTTGATCTATCCACCAATTGTTTTTCAGATGAAAGGAATCTTGAGATCCCGAATTTGAGTATGCTGGTTCAGAACTTCTCGAAGCTTGAAGAACTACATCTTGATGGTGCAAACATATCAGCACATCAGAACGGGTGGTGTCAAGCATTGTCATCCTCACTGCCTAACCTGCGAGTATTGAGCTTAGTCCATTCTTACGTTCCGGGCTTGGCGATTCATCTAGAAGGTACCAATTTGTCTTCTCCAGTCCCAGAATCCTTTGCAAAATTCTCAAATTTGGCTTTGTTGAATCTTCGTGGTTGTGGGCTACGTGGAACATTTCCTAGCGGAATATTCCAGGTACCAACACTTCGGATAATTGACATATCAAACAATGAGTTTCTTTTGGGTACTTTACCAGAGTTTCAAGTAAATAATTCTATTGAAGAATTACATCTCTCTTCCACGAAGTTTGCAGGGAACTTGCCTGCAACTTTTGGAAACCTTCAGAGCTTGTCCACATTAGACATTTCGAATTGCCAATTTATTGGCCCACTTCCAATTTCTATATCAAACCTCAACAGTGTTGTCAACATTCGCATGTCGCACAATAATTTTACGGGACCAATCTCGCTTTTTGATTTGTCCTCGATGATCGATGAGATAGATATTTCTCATAATGGTTTAACTGGTAATGTTTCTCTATCTCTGTTTCCTTCCACTTTGACAAGGATTGTGTTATTCAACAACCAATTCAGTGGTCCTATTCTTGAGTTTTCAACAATGTATCCATACTTGGATACCCTGGATTTGAGTCACAACAATCTAGAAGGGCCGATTCCAACATTCATATTCATGAAGAGTTTGACATCTATGAATCTCTCTTACAACAAGTTCAATGACATCCAACTCCCACAAAGGCTCCCAAGGGATATGTACCTTCTCACTCTTGATCTTTCTTATAACAGCCTGACATAATTTCCTGACTTAAAATGCTTTTCAGAGTTAAGAATTTTGAACCTTTCAAATAACCAGATTGTAGGTGAGATACCTAGTTGGATTTGGGAAATTAGGAACAATAGTCTTATGCATCTTAGTCTTTCAGGTAATTATCTGAAGGGTATGCAAGAACCTCTTTCTTTACCCGAGTCTCTCGTATTCCTTGACCTTCACCTCAACCAACTACAAGGAAATTTCTCTGTCCTTCCACAATCTCTTGGTTGTCTAGATTTGTCTGGCAATTATTTTACTTCCCTTCCAAATGGCAATTTTCATGGCAATTCAACGATCACTTTCTTCTCGCTCTCAAATAATAGCCTTGCAGGAGCTATACCTGATAGCATATGCACGTTCCAACACATTTCATATCTTGATCTGTCTCATAACAATTTGAGTGGAAGAATCCCAACATGTTTAATTGAAACTAGTAGTTCGCGTGATATGCTGAATCTGCGTAATAACAAGTTCAAAGGATCGATTCCTGATGTCTTCCCATGGGGTTGCAAGTTAAAGGCACTCAATCTCGGTGGAAATTTCATTGAAGGGAAGATTCCAAAATCTCTAGCCAATTGCTCTGGATTAGAGGTTTTGGACCTTGGGCATAATTAGTTGACAGACGATTTCCCCTGCTTGTTGAAGAATATAACCACTTTGCGTGTCCTTGTTCTCCGATCCAACAAGTTGTATGGCAGCATTGAGTGTGCAGATGCTAATGGAAGCTGGCCGATGCTTCAAATATTCGACTTGGCTGACAACAATTTTAGCGGTGAACTACCAGTCGGTGGTTAACAGAGTTGCAGGGAATGATGGCTGATGAAGATGTCCTTTCGGACATTCTAAGCTTAGACGATGGGTTTAAACAATCCTATCATTACATGGTTACTAATTCCTTTTTTTATCCTGTCTCTGATCCTATTGATGGGGGAATGGGGCCTGCTCAGAGAAGCTATGCACAGGAGTTTACATTTGAGGAGATTGTACATTATATGTATACAGTGACAGTGACCTACAAAGGGCGAGAGATAGAGCTGCCGAAGATTCTAGCTATCTTCACTTGTATTGATCTTTCGGGAAACAACTTTCATGGACCAATACCAGCAGAATTAGGACAGCTCCGAGCTCTTCACATCCTCAACTTGTCCTCTAACGCTCTCATTGGCCAAATCCCTTCTTCCTTGGGGAACTTGCGAAATCTGGAGTCATTGGACCTTTCATGCAACAACCTCAGTGGAAGAATTCCAACGCAACTCCAGAGCCTCTCTTTCCCCTCATTTCTAAACCTCTCCTTTAATTATCTGGTTGGAATGATCCCGACAGGAAAACAATTTGATACATTCTCAACAGATTCTTACATTGGAAATAGAGGACTATGCGGGTTCCCATTGACAAAAAACTGCTCAGATAAAGTGGCAGATCCAAAGGAAGACAGCCATTCAAATTCTGGAAGGAAGATCGATTGGACTCTGTTAAGTGTTGAAAACGGACTCTTCACTGGCTTTGCGATTGTTGTTGCGCCACTCATGTTCTCCCGCAGATGGAGGATAAGGTACTACGAACATGTTGATGACATCATTATTGAGATCTTTCCATTAGCTGTGTCAAGGAAGTTGTAATACCTGACTTTTTCTATGTTATTCTTTCTTCTAGAAAGAGCTTGAATGTATGCCATAAGGGCATTTTGTGAAAAAGTTTGATTTAAAACTTTATTATGTGTGATGAGTTCTTATAGCTTTATAAGACTCAAAGATGATTGTTTAGAATAGAAAATAGCCTTTTCGGAAGAAAAAGGATGATATTTGCATGATTCTAGGTCGGTCAAAGGTTTGACCGAAAAAGTCAACTTTGACCCGGGAAAGTCAAAGTTTGACCAGAATAGTCAACGTGATGACAGTATAGTTTTGTGACATGCAGTATGGAAGAAATACTGCGAAAACCCATTTTTATGAGTAAGATAGCGTAGATAAGATCAAAAACCACCATAGAAAAATCAAGCACGTTAAGTTAAGGCACAGTGCAAAAGGGTTTGAGAAAATAAAGAAAATTTTTCCAGACCAATTTTTACACAGATGAAATTTTTACTGCAGTATAAAATATTAATACTGTGTATTAGTATAACACAGTATTAGATTTATCTGTGTTTAGTTTAAATTAGACTGTTTTTACAAAAAGTAGCCAAACAAGGCTTTTTGATTTATGACATCATCACCATTTTAAATTATGACCTCATAAATATTTTGAGAACAAATCTAAGCAAGACAAGTGTCTTGTTCTAGAAAAATCCTTGCTTGATCACCAAGAAAAGTTTTGGCCACCTAGGAGGCTTAAATGTCAAGATTTTCATTTTTTGGGGCAAAAGTGTAATTTTAAAAATTTGATGATGTAAGCCATGATGTAAGCCATGACATCATTTCCTTGTTCTCCAAGCTTGGCCGGCCACCTAACCCCCCAAAAAGTGTGAATTTCCAAAAATTTAGGGACTAAATTGCAAACTTTTTTGTGTCCCATATTGCCTATAAATAGGGGTGTCTTCCACCCTTTTTAAATCAGAAATTCCAGCCTTATTCTGCCCATTTTCAGCCAAGAAAAACCGATAGAGAGAAAGGGAGAGTGAGGAAGAAAAACAAAAATTTTTCTTGAACCAATTTTTGGGTTTTGCTTCGGTTTGCTGTAGGAACCGTTAGGGAGAGCTAGAAATTTTTTTTCAGCCTATCCTAGCTGCTGCCGTGGGTTAGAGGAGCAGTGGAACCATGAAGAAAAATCAGAAATTTTGAGGGAAGAAGTTAGGAGAGAATTCGGGTTTGATTTCACCAACCGAAACCAAGTTAGAACAAGTTTTTAGAGCCGATTCTTCCTTTGGTGCAGCCCACGGCTTTGTGTAGAAAAATGGGAGAAAAATTTCAGATTTTGGGTCCAAAAAGGGCTGAGTAGCCGAGCCCAGAGTGAGGTCAATTTTCAGTCCAAAAAGAGCCAATTTGGAGCCACTTGGTGTGTGGAAACCGAACCTAGGAGCAAGTGTGAGCTAGGGAGGTTTTGATCCAACCTTAAAGCCAATCCTT
Organism: Ficus microcarpa; assembly: GCA_025413485.1. NCBI lineage: Eukaryota > Viridiplantae > Streptophyta > Magnoliopsida > Rosales > Moraceae > Ficus > Ficus microcarpa. Next base: position 22,883,522 of record CM046381.1, on the reverse strand, counting down.
GAAGTAGTTCAAGGTAAATTTCAAATCCCTAAATCTATTTTCATTTAAGCTTTTAAAGTAAAGTTTAAATGGATTTCAAGTTATGGTTTGTAAGAGTATAAGCTCACAATTTAATTTTGTGCTCTTAGCTAGTGCATGGTGCTTGATTTGCTAGCCTAGGGGGTGGTTGGTTTCTTTATGCATGTGCGTATGTGATGATAGGTTGCATGCTAGATTAAGGTTATATGTCCCCAATTATGTGCTTAAGAATGTGAATGCATGATAGGATGCTAGATGTGATGATATGGAATGATATTGTATGGAATGGCATGAATGGTTGATGTATGCTAAGAGATAGAACCATGCAGCCATGGTTTTGTGCAACCGGATTAGAGGGCTGCATGGGTACGTTGGGAAGGCATGTTAGAACATACGGGACATTAGAAACGTTGTATGTCTTGTCATTAAGCTCCCGATGTGATCGGTTGAGGTAGAAACCGCAAATTAGGACATTAATCGGTTTAATTAGCTAAGGCTGCCAGTTCGGGTTCCACATTGGCCAGTCGCAGGAAAGTGGTAATTGCAGGCTCTTAGAGGCCGAATAGGCAAAAACGTAAAACACAAAAGTTGTAGATCAGGGTTTTTCCTAGGGGGCAACGTTGACCGATTCTCAAAATAAGGCTTCAATGGCCTCCGTTTTTACGAAAAACCGAAGGTGGTCTGTTCAGACCTAGTTTTACACGACCAGCTTGTTCAAATTAAAACTGGTATTCAAATAAGTAGAATCAGATTTTTTGTAAAACATGAAAGTTTTAGATCTCTTCGATAGCTAAAACTTTCATGAAGACAACTTTTTCCAATTTTAAAGGGATTTTAAACTACGACTTGAAATCTGAAAACCGTGCAGGGAGCAAGCAATTCCTGTACAGGAATTTCTAGAACCAGTTAGGAAAAATGGTTTTTCCCTGTTTTAAACACTATTTTGCACACAGAAACTGTTCCAAAGGCAGTTTCTAGCCTTCAAACATTTTATAAACCATGTTTTAAAATTCAATGATTTTTAAGGGGAAGTATAGCAGTTTTTCGGCTTTTAAGCCAAAAACTTTTTCAAGAATAAAGAAAAGATTTAAGAGTTTCAAATTCAAGGTTTGCTAGGTAAATAGTTACGACACGTAACCAGAAATTACACTCGAGTTATTGGACTTAGCCCCAAAGCCCGAGGTTGACCCGAAGAGGGTTAACTTTAGTAACCTTAGAGGTTAACAAGGGTTAACCTAGTAAGATGTAGGACGAATTATCCCATGGGTTAGTGTAACCCATCAAGTTATGGGATAAGGGTGTAGTAGAAAAGGTTATCCAACGTAACCTACTAGATTATAGTATACGATTTTATGGGGTTATGAGATATAACCTAAAGTGATAAGGTTACTTGAGGTAACCACACATATAACATGTTTTATAGTTAGGGGGACATATAACTAAAACATTGCATGAATGTTGGTTGAACACCAACTTATTATAGTCAAGATTAGAAACCTTACCTATGTCTTTTGGTTAAGCAGGACGTACCCTGCAGCTGAACCCAGAAGCGGAGCAGTTTAGTATCGGACGTAGACGAGGTAAGTACAACGCCGCCTACAGCATAGGCTATTAGGATATTTTTATCTAGACAAAGTTTATGTGCTATGTGCTATGTGATGCGCTGATATGCTAAGTGTTAATTGATATGCTACGGGGCATATCAAAACATGATTTATGTTTATGCAATGAAGTATGTTATGATATGTATGATCACATGTCAAGCTAAGAATGTCAGATGTTTATGAAGTAAGAATAAGTAGCATCATGATGCATGCTCACTAGTTCTAATAAGAATGACCAGAGTAAGTATAACATGGTTAGAAGATCAGTAGGCAGACGGCAAGCAGTACTTGCCGGTGTCGTATCCCCCGTCACAGGGCGGGTCGGGCTATGGCAAGTGTAAGTCCATGGTTGCGCGCCGGGTACGATCACCTCATAAGGGGCCCATTAGCAGATTAAGTTAGAAAGACAGTAAGTAAGATAGCAGCAGATAACAGAGCATAATATGAACATAACCGGTTCATGCATATGTTTATCAGTATATGTTCAGTTCAGTATATGTTCAGTGCAGTAGTGGTTCAGTGTAGTAGTTGCCAGTATGTGTTCATTGCAGTGTTGACATGTTGAGATGTTGCGGTATAGGAGTTGTACTTGCTGAGCGAAAGCTCATTGTTTTAAGTTTATGCTGTAGATAACCTACCTGTCAGCATTTGATGATACAAGATGGAGGAGCGTGGCCGGGCACTGTGAAATGTGGGGAATGGAAGCCGCTACGCGTTTTGATCTTCTAAATATATTATTTGAAATTGTTTCTTCAGTTTAGTTATATGCAAGTTAGCACCGTATAAAAAAAAAAATTTCCGCTGTGTTTCATGTACTAAGTAAGTAAAGTTTGTATGCATTCCCTTAAGTACTTAAGTAAGTACGAGAGGAAAGATAAGTAAGTAGATAAGTAAGGTAACGGTCCGGCGCCAGGTCGGGGCGTTACAGAGTTGGTATCAGAGCGGTTCCCTGCGACATAATTTCACAGCTGCCCGCCATCGCCACCATCATTGTAAGTAAGTTTATAGTTTTATAAATATGCGAAATTAGTTACTTTACGATCACGGTACGATCGATGCGGCGCTAAGGAATCCGGATCGGGTTGACGAAGATCGAGACGTAGGAGTGTCTTCTCACAAGCGATTAATTCTAGCAGTTATAGCTGGAATGATAGTAGGAAGTAGGATAGCGATTGACGAATGCCGTCAACAACGCCAGAATAAGGAAGCTACGACACTAGACAGGCCTGACGCTTTCAAAGGACCTGATTTTGGCAACTCACGATTGAGAATACCGCCACGGGAGACAGAAGTTAGCACGGAATGAGATACCATCAAAGGAGGCAGGAGTTAACGTAGATGCTAAGAACGACCAAGACAGAATCGTATTCAACCACAAAGGATAGGATGCAGACTTCAACGCTTCTTTCATAGTTTCGATCGATCCCATAGGCTAGATTTAGGACCGAACTTCGTTAGATTAACCTTTCGACTATAGGCAAAGTGGTAGACACTTCCATCACAACGATGATTTTGTATGCATGGTACGATGTAATCATTATGACATCGTAAATAGGATGTGCTTTTTGTAAGCATACAAAAAGACAGTTTAAGTATGAGAGATGTGATAGGTCATGAATGAAAGGGAAGATATTAACAGAATGATAATATCTTTTCTTACATAGGAAGTTAGAAGATGGTCCGTACGCGCCGAAACGTACTCGCAAATCCGCCTCAGCCGGATTTAGCGACCGTAGTAGCTAACCTACAACGACAGTTGCTGGAACAGCAACAAGAGATGACTCAACTTCGCGAACAATTAATGAGGATGGACCAGGCTCCCCAGCAAGCACCCCAAGTTCCCCCAGCGGTGCCTCGGGAACCAAATGTTGTACCCAATGTTCTACCCAATGCTCACCCGGAAGCTCAACCGGAGGCCCAGCCAGAAGTTCCTCGGAATGCTGAAATTCCGATGGCACCAGTCAAAGTACAAGTTAACCCGACGGTAGTACGAGAGGACTTACTATATGAGCGCTTTAGGCGAATGAAGGCACCCGAGTTCGAGGGACCCACAGACCCAGTTGCAGCTGACAACTGGCTTATCAACATCCAAGTTATCTCGGATTCCATGAGACTCACGGAGCAGGAAAAGGCTGGAGCAAAGCAAACTCAGCATCGACAAGGATCAAAGTCGCACCAGAAAGGCCAGGCGAGCAACCCCGCACAAAATGCTGGAAAGAACAAGAGAAAAGGAAATTCCTCTGGCCAGGGTCAGCGAAGGGATCTTCCTCAGAAGAAGAATAAACAAGGGAAAGAAGATACAAACACTAACTACCCGGTATGCGTGAGTTGTAGGAGAAAACATCCGGGAGTGTGCAGAAAGGGGTCAACCGCTTGCTATCGGTGTGGCGAGGAGGGGCACTATGCAAGGAACTGTCCCCTGAACAACCAGAATCATAATCCTCCATATCTAGACCAGAACAACAATAGTCACCCGCTGCACGCAGTTCAGGCAAGGCAGGAGGGACTCACAATTATGCAAGGAAAATTAGAGGCTCCTGAACCTCAGGCCAGGATTTATGCCTACACTAATGGAGATGCCGAGGCGGGAACTTCGCACGCGATGACGAAATAGACTGCTATCGCAATGTACGATATTATTGTCTTGTATAATTCTGGTGCCACTCACTTGTGTGTATTTTTGGAGTGTGCCCAGAGACTAGTAAGTAGTAGAGGTAGTTAAAACAGTTTTTAAAGCTTTCTTTGCCTTTTGGGGAGATTTTGTAATCAAGTTTTTGAATGCAAATTACTTCCATCTTTATTTATGGCAGAGAATTGTTTGTAGATCTCATCGGAATCAAGCTTAGGATTTCAATGTGATCTTAGAAATGATTTCTTAAGTTAGTACAACGCTATGTTTGATTTCTAAGAGCGTTGTGGGACGTTAGCTAGTATGATAAGGAAAGGGTCTAACCGTTGCGGACTGTTGCGGAACTCCACATAAGGTAGCATTGATGGTTAGAGCACGTAAAAAGCAAGGTGTTTAGGCTCCATTCGATGGCGTAGTCTACGTCAAGGAGGGGATTTATGTTCTTGACATGAAAATTTTGGAGGATCAGATGATGCCAGCGGCCCATAAGACGCCATGTTCGGTACATACTGGAGCTTCCAAGATGTACGAGAATCTGCAAGAGACCTATTGGTGGCCCAACACGAAGGATGAAATAACGGAATACGTGTCGAAAAGCCTAACTTGTCAGAAAGTCCAGGCTAAACACCTACATCTCGGAGGAGATTTGCAGGAAACAGAGTCTCCAGAATGGAAATGGGAGCAAATTGCGATAGATTTCGTAGTAGGACTACCTAGGATTACAAGTAGGAACGATACGATTTGGGTCGTTGCTGATCGATTGACCAAATCGGCCCACGTTTTTGCGAATAGAGCCACTTTTTCGGTAGAAAAGTTGGTAGGAGTCTACGTAGTTTAGAACGTTAGACTATACGGAGTACTAAAATCGATCATTTCGGATCGTAATAAACGCTTGACTCTTCAAGCTTGGACGAGTGTTCACACTGCCATGGAGTCGAAATTGGAGTTTAGTACGGCACTTTACCCCAAACAGATGGCCAGCCAGAAAGAACTACACCAGTTCGTTCGAATTTTCGAGGACGAAAATTTTTAAGGGCGGTAGATTGTAATACCTGACTTTTTCTATGTTATTCTTTCTTCTAAAAAGAGCTTGAATGTATGCCATAAGGGCATTTTGTGAAAAAGTTCGATTTAGAACTTTATTATGTGTGATGAGTTCTTATAGCTTTATAAGACTCAAAGATGATTGTTTAGAATAGAAAATAGCCTTTTCGGAAGAAAAAGGATGATATTTGCATGATTCTAGGTCGGTCAAAGGTTTGACCGAAAAGGTCAACTTTGACCCGGGAAAGTCAAAGTTTGACCAGAATAGTCAACGTGATGACAGTATAGTTTTGTGACATGCAGTATGGAAGAAATACTGCGAAAACCCATTTTTATGAGTAAGATAGCATAGATAAGATCAAAAACCACCATAGAAAAATCAAGCACGTTAAGTTAAGGCACAGTGCAAAAGGGTTTGAGAAAATAAAGAAAAATTTTTCCAGACCAATTTTTACACAGATGAAATTTTTACTGCAGTATAAAATATTAATACTGTGTATTAGTATGTCACAGTATTAGATTTATCTGTGTTTAGTTTAAATTAGACTGTTTTTACAAAAAGTAGCCAAACAAGGCTTTTTGATTTATGACATCATCACCATTTTAAATTATGACCTCATAAATATTTTGAGAACAAATCTAAGCAAGACAAGTGTCTTATTCTAGAAAAATCCTTGCTTGATCACCAAGAAAAGTTTTGGCCACCTAGGGGGCTTAAATGCCAAGATTTTCATTTTTTGGGGCAAAAGTGTAATTTTAAAAATTTGATGATGTAAGCCATGATGTAAGCCATGATGTAAGCCATGACATCATTTCCTTGTTCTCCAAGCTTGGCCAGCCACCTAACCCCCCAAAAAGTGTAAATTTCCAAAAATTTAGGGACTAAATTGCAAACTTTTTTGTGTCTCACATTGCCTATAAATAGGGGTGTCTTCCACCCTTTTTAAATCAGAAATTCCAGCCTTATTCTGCCCATTTTCAGCCAAGAAAAACTGAGAGAGAGAAAGGGAGAGTGAGGAAGAAAAACAAAAATTTTTCTTGAACCAATTTTTGGGTTTTGCTTCGGTTTGCTATAGGAACCGTTAGGGAGAGCTAGAAATTTTTTTTCAGCCTATCCTAGCTGCTGCCGTGGGTTAGAGGAGCAGTGGAACCATGAAGAAAAATCAGAAATTTTGAGGGAAGAAGTTAGGAGAGAATTCGAGTTTGATTTCACCAACCGAAACCAAGTTAGAACAAGTTTTTAGAGCCGATTCTTCCTTTGGTGCAGCCCATGGGTTTGTGCAGAAAAATGGGAGAAAAATTTCAGATTTTGGGTCCAAAAAGGGCTGAGTAGCCGAGCCTAGAGTGAGGTCAATTTTCAGTCCAAAAAGAGCCAATTTGGAGCCACTTGGTGTGTGGAAACCGAACCTAGGAGCAAGTGTGAGCTAGGGAGGTTTTGATCCAACCTTAAAGCCAATCCTTGAAGTAGTTCAAGGTAAATTTCAAAATCCTAAATCTATTTTCATTTAAGCTTTTAAAGTAAAGTTTAAATGGATTTTAAGTTATGGTTTGTAAGAGCATAAGCTCACCATTTAATTTTGTGCTCTTAGCTAGTGCATGGTGCTTGATTTGCTAGTCTAGGGGGTGGTTGGTTTCTTTATGCATGTGCGTATGTGATGATAGGTTGCATGCTAGATTAAGGTTATATGTCCCCAATTATGTGCTTAAGAATGTGAATGCATGATAGGATGCTAGATGTGATGATATGGAATGATATTGTATGGAATGGCATGAATGGTTGATGTATGCTAAGAGATAGAACCATGCAGCCATGGTTTTGTGCAACCGGATTAGAGGGCTGCATGGGTACGTTGGGAAGGCATGTTAGAACATGCGGGACGTTAGAAACGTTGTATGTCTTGTCATTAAGATCTCGATGTGATCGGTTAAGGTAGAAACCGCAAATTAGGACGTTAACCGGTTTAATTAGCTAAGGTTGCCAGTTCGGGTTCCACACTGGCCAGTCGCAGGAAAGTGGTAATTGCAGGCCCTTAGAGGCCGAATGGGCAAAAACGTAAAAGATGAAAGTTGTAGATCAAGGTTTTTCCTAAGGGAAATCGCGAACCGATTCTCAAAATAAGGCTCCAATGGCCTCCGTTTTTATGAAAAACCGAAGGTGGTCTGTTCAGACCCAGTTTTACACGACTAGCTTGTTCAAATTAAAACTGGTATTAAACTAAGCAGAATCAGATTTTTTGTAAAACACGAAAGTTTTAGATCTCTTCGAGAGCTAAAACTTTCATGGAGACAACTTTTTCCAATTTTAAAGGGATTTTAAACTACGACTTGAAATCTGAAAATCGTGCAGGGAGCAAGTAATTCCTGCACAGGAATTTCTAGAACCAGTTAGGAAAAATGGTTTTTTCCTGTTTTAAACACTGTTTTGAGCACAGAAACTGTTCCAAAGGCAGTTTCTAGCCTTCAAACATTTTATAAACCATGTTTTAAAATTCAATGATTTTTAAGGGGAAGTATAGCAGTTTTTCGGCTTTTAAGCCAAAAACTTTTTCAAGAATAAAGAAAAGATTTAAGAGTTTCAAGTTCAAGGTTTGCTAGGTAAATAGTTACGACACGTAACCGGGAATTACACCCGAGTTATTGGGCTTAGCCCCAAAGCCCGAGGTTGACCCGAAGATGGTTAACTTTAGTAACCTTAGAGGTGAACAAGGGTTAACCTAGTAAGATGTAGGACGAATTATCCCATGGGTTAGTGTAACCCATCAGGTTATGGGATAAGGGTGTAGTAGAAAAGGTTATCCAACGTAACCTACTAGATTATAGTATACGATTTTATGGGGTTATGAGATATAACCTAAAGTGATAAGGTTACTTGAGGTAACCACACATATAACATGTTTTATAGTTAGGGGGACATATAACCAAAACATTGCATGAATGTTGGTTGAACACCAACATATTATAGTCAAGATTAGAAACCTTACCTATGTTTTTCGGTTAAGCAGGACGTACCCTGCAGCTGAACCCAGAAGCGGAGCAGTTTAGTATCGTACGTAGACGAGGTAAGTACAATGCCGCCTACAGCATAGGCTATTAGGATATTTTTATCTAGACAAAGTTGATGTACTATGTGCTATGTGATGCGCTGATATGCTAAGTGTTAATTGATATGCTACGGGGCATATCAAAACATGATTTATGTTTATGCAATGAAGTATGTTATGATATGTATGATCACATGTCAAGATAAGAATATCAGATGTTTATGAAGTAAGAATAAGTAGCATCATGATGCATGCTCACTAGTTCTAATAAGAATGACCAGAGTAAGTATAACATGGTTAGAAGATCAGTAGGCAGACGGCAAGCAGTACTTGCCGGTGTCGTATCCCCCGTCACAGGGCGGGTCGGGCTATGGCAAGTGTAAGTCCATGGTTGCGCGCCGGGTACGATCACCTCATAAGGGGCCCATTAGCAGATTAAATTAGAAAGATAGTAAGTAAGATAGCAGCAGATAACAGAGCATAATATGAACATAACCGGTTCATGCATATGTTTATCAGTATATGTTCAGTGCAGTAGTGGTTCAGTGTAGTAGTTGCCAGTATGCGTTCATTGCAGTGTTGACATGTTGAGATGTTAGTAGTATATATGTTGCGGTATAGGAGTTGTACTTGCTGAGCGAAAGCTCATTGTTTTAAGTTTATGCTGTAGATAACCTACCTGTCAGCATTTGATGATACAAGATGGAGGAGCGTGGCCGGGCACTGTGAAATGTGGGGAATGGAAGCCGCTACGCGTTTTGATCTTCTAAATATATTATTTGAAATTATTCCTTCAGTTTAGTTATATGCAAGTTAGCACCGTATAAAAAAAAAAAAAATTCCCACCGTGTTTCATGTACTAAGTAATTAAAGTCTGTATGCATTCCCTTAAGTACTTAAATAAGTACGAGAGGAAAGATAAGTAAGTAGATAAGTACGGTAACAGTCCGGCGCCAGGTTGGGGCGTTACAGAAGTGGGTGTGGACGGCTACTTAACCAGCAATGGCAGCGAGGAGCAATTTAGTGTGATTGAAGTGTTCCTGGTAAGTTGAATTACTGTCTTTATCTTTTTTTTTTTTTTTTTTTTTTTCCTTCTCTCTTAGTCAGTCTGAATTAGTTCGAACAAAAGATTTGCATTCCCCTATTTGAAGAGATTTGTGAAGGTGTAGTTGTAGTAACTTAGTGACTTGTATTTTAAGTGAGAATTTTCACTTGTACTATAATAATTTCTTTTTCCTGTTAATTTGACAATGTAGTTTTCATGCAATAACTACTTCAAGCTTTTTTTTATTTTTATTTTTGTATTTTTTTGTTTTTCCTGATATTAATTACTGCCAGCTTGTTTGAGAGAATTAACATAGATAAAGAAAAAAGAAAGCTCTGTTTTTCGCCTGTAGGACGCAACGCGTGAAAGAGTACTGGAGTTTGTATGCTACTTTGTTCCTGAGAACACTTTTGTCAAAGGTTTTTCGACAGTGTCTTGTGTTGATGAATGATAAAAATTTGCATTTCTCCTCAAATGTTACATTTTTTAAGCATCCTTAATTCTGATTCTAAATTTGAATGCAATATTTAAAATTTTTCAGAAGTAACATTTTCTTGTTATGAGACTTTTGGCGTTAATGAACTAGTCTTTTGCTGTCTACATTATTGGTGAATGTGCTCAAGTTGCATTATAGATTGTACTCGAGAAGAATAATAAAGTCTACATATTTGAATTTAGAGACTGTTTTGTCAATATTTTGTGCTATCTTATAGCCGTGTGAAATCGCGACTCAAAATCTCTTTTCTACTATAGGTATTTGTATGTAGAGATTTTTGCCATCAATAAAAAAGTCCTTGTTTTACCTCAAAAAGTCGTTGGAAGTGCATATTAATGTATTTTGTTTTTTGCAGTTGTATAATATCTTGTATAACCCTTTCAAATCGAAACTCGAATAGTCTTTTCAAATCAATGCATCATTACTAAAAGACTTTTGACATCAATAAAAATGTCAAAAACAGACATCTGTAGTCCTAGTTTTTAACTTGAAAAGTCTTTCAAAATCAAGATAATTAGGTTAAGAGACTTTTGGCAATTAAATAAATATCTAATATACTCTTTTGAATCATGTCTCATTAAGTTTTATAGAATCAATATTTCCTTATTATAAAATAGTCTTTTAGCGTCTACACAATTGATAAATGTGCACAAGTTACATTATAGGTTTTACTCGAGAAGAATAATAGAATCTATATATTTGTATTTAGAGACTAGTTTATCTTTATATTACGCTCTCTTATAGCCGAGAGAAGTCAGGACTCAAAATCCCTTTTCTACTATAGATATTTGTATGTAGAGACTTTTACCATCAACAGAATATGTGAACATATATAAAAGAAATAAAAGCACAATTACGAGAAAACAGTAACAATTGGTAATAGGAAATGATGAACAAGCAAAGCTGTCCGTGATGGGCGTGTTATAAACAAGTACTCTTGCATTTTCAACTTTTTTTTTTTTTTAGTTACATTTTTTAACTTTATAACTTCTTCAATTTAATTATATATATATATATTTTGTTTTTTGGGGTTTCATTTTGGAACTATCATAGAGGGAAAATGGGTTTTGATTTGTTCATATATTGTATATCATTTGATTGTACCTAACTGTCCACATTAGTACGGTTAGGGGAAATGAAAAGTCGAGGGAAACATAAAACGACAACAAAAAAAAATGCATAACTAAAAGTGAAAATAAATAAGAAGACTACATGAATCGAGAAACGACATCCTAAAAACAACAAAATATTCCCGTATAAAAATAATATAAAAAAAATACCAATTCGGAAAATTGCAACAAAATAAAAGGGACAATCATAGCGACAAAAAAAGAAAAAGAAAATGATGAATAATCACAAAAATTATAGATAACAATAAAAAAAGCGACAAGAATCTACATGAACTGTAAGACCTGAATTTTCCATGGGCTTATGATTTCCTTATTCATAAGGAATTAAAGTCCATATTATGTGTTTTTAAGATGTTTCATGGAAAATTATGAATAGCAATGTGAAATTCATAATTTTATTAGCTAATGTTTGAGTTCTTATTAAATTAGCTATGAGACTCAATAAGTGATTGTTTAGCCATGTATGAAGCTTTTTATGGAAAAAGGCTTAATAAATTTTATGATTTTAGGTTGGTCAAAGTTTGACCCGAAAAAGTCAAAGTTGACCAAAAAGTCAAAGGTTGACCCGAGAAGTCAAAGGCATGACAGTATAGTTAATTGATAAGCAGTATGAAAAATATACCGTGAAAAACTGTCATTAGAGACAAAATAGCAAGATCAAAATTCAAAACCACCATAGAAAAATCAAGCACACCAAGTTAGAAATAAAGGACAAAAAGGACTTTGAAAAATAGAAAAAAAATTTTACTGTCCATTTTTACACAGATAAATTTTAGACTGTAATACAGTATTAAATACTGTTATTAGTGGATAACAGTATTAAAAATATCTGTGTAGCAAAAAAATGGACTGCGTATTAAGGAATTAGCCAAACGAGGCCTTAGGTGATGATATCACCTCACCATAAATTTATGACATCATAAGTGATTAAATAAAGGATGGAAAGAATTATGGAATTATCTACAAATGGGGTGAGGTGGCCGGCCACCTAGGGGGCAAAATTGCAAAGATTTTATCATTTTGGGTAAAAATGTAATTTTTGAAAAATTGGTGATGTAAGCAAGTGATGTCATCAAGATGATGTCACCTTGATGAGGTAAGCAAGCCTTGGAGGGCAAGGCATGGCCGGCCAACATGACACCTATTGGGGGTCAAAGTGAAAATTTTGATTTTTGAGGGGTTTTTATGCAATTTTTAGAAAATTTCTCCACCACTATAAATAGCCACCAAGGAGGTCGGTTTTTGGGCTGGAAAAATTCAAAAAAATAGCCAAGCTCTGCCCTTTTCTCTTCTCCAAGAATCCGAACCCAAATTAGCCACCCAAAGAGAGAAAAAAAATTGTGAATCAAAGGGGTTTTAGTGCTAGGGTGTTGGATTTTCTTCTAGTGACTTTAAGTGCGGATTTGGAAAATTTTTGGGACCATTTTCTGGACTAAGAGCCAGCTGTGAGTGGAGGGAAAAGTGAGGAAAAATTGAGGTTAGTGGTGCTGGTTTTGGTTCAAGAAACCAACCAAACTTTCGGGTGTCAATTGGAGGGCTAGAACCGGTTTTGGAGGACCTAGGGGGGGAAATTTGGTGAGCCGAACCCTAGCCCCAAAATTTTAAGATAGTCAAGGTAACAGCTCCTAACCCTAACCCTTTTCAATTGAGGTTTAAATCTGAAATTTAAGTGTATTTCCAAGTCATGATTGTAAGAGCGTAAGCTCAAAGTTATTTTATTGCCCTAGGTTGATAGGTGTGTGCTTGATTAGATTTAAGGGTGGTTTGTTTATGAATTTTGATTGATTATACTTGCTAGGATTGCATGCTAGATGTGAGTGTGTTGTATGTTCCCAAAGATGTTCAA
>CM046381.1:22749126-22870569 GCA_025413485.1 Ficus microcarpa | reverse complement strand
TATATATAGGAAATAAAACAGTGAAAATAGAGTTTTTCTCTTTTTTTTTTTAATAGTTTTTTTTTTAATATGATTTTTTGTCTTGGAATGTTTCCCGCGTATCGAAAGCCGAAATTTGCGGAATACCTATAAAATCATGGGGATCTGCGAAGATATAATTAAGTATGACTAAAAGAACTAAGAAACTTTAAAAAAGACAAAATTGCAACCTCCTTTTTTTTTTTTTTTTTTTTTTTTTGTCCTTTGCCACTTAATTTTCACACATCTTACCTAAATTGTTTGATCCTTTCTCTACCGTACTTTTTAGACGTGCTGGTTTTTAAATTTTTCATTTTATATACGGGTGATTCAAAGTCATCACGCTGTTCATTCATCTATCTAAATTTCACTTACTATAGATTTATTTATTATTTATCCACAGAGATAAGACTTAAATTCCAACGAGAGAATGATCTATTGAATCTGATTAAATAATAATTGTCTGTTTTGATAACTTAATTTTAACTTGATTAGGTTAATTCTATAATTTATACCATGGCTGAATAATTATAAAATGCTCTATACGTAGAAGACAATTTTGGAAATAATTATCAATTCTAGAAAAATTACCATTTTTTTTAATGAACAAATAAGAGCTCCAAAAGCCTTTGCTTTTGATGCTTTCAACAAAGGCTTGGTAATTTTAATGCAAAATATTGCATTTATTTAAAGACGCTCCATAAACATTTTGTGGGAAAAATCATGCAAACTAATTAGATTCAAAAATAAAAAAAAATTAAAAAAATGCAGTGATTCCCCTTTTTGTTTACCACTGCTGTTTTTTTGTGGTCTTCTTTATTTATAATAATGCCTAAACCAATTTACACGTTTGAAAATCTAACTAATTAATAATGAATCCTAGGACTTGCGGTGAGAGACCAATCGTTCGGTGCAGTTGACTTGAGGTAAAAAAAACCATTTATATGTTTGTTATCAAATTAATGCCGTGATTTGATATATTTCATATGTATAAGTGGGTGACTAGAATTTAGCTTCTCCTATATTTTACTTTCTCTCACTCTTCCTCACCTTTTTAATGAATTGAGATGATGGAGATAAGATTGTCTACTAAAGTTGCACGCCATTAGATAGATAATGGAAATTGATCAGAGAATATTGGGACAAAGAAATATGTATATATATATATATAGCTAAAATATACGCATGACTTTTATTGACATTCCTCTGTCTATTTTCTCTATCCTTTTCTTAAACCATCTGTAATTAAATGTCAATTACTACTTATTATATCCCTCTTATTTTTCTAAAGATATTCCTACAATTAAATTTTAATTTTAATCTTTTCTCGGAAAGTAATAAAGCCGAATTTTTTTTTGGCCCTCTTTTTCGTTTCTTTTCTTTTTTCAAAAAAAAAAAAAAAAAAAAGGAAAAGATATGCATGTTTAACGACGCTTTTGTTTCCTGAAGTTAATTTTCTTCTTCTTCTTCAACAATTCTTTTGTTTCCTCAAAGGAATAATGTTTCTTCGTCTTCATAGAAATCCAACGTTTGTTCGTTTGTTCATATATCATCAAAGAACTAAAGTATAGTCTACTCTAACCATCGTTGATTTGTCAGAAGGAAAAAATATATAAACACCAGTTTTTTTGCTGTAAACAAACAATAACTTCATATACATACATATATATATATATATATAAGTATAGATATAGAAACATTACTTCATAAAAGAGTACATATAAAACTATGATTTTATTTGTCTCACTTACCTTATTTCAAGTAAAACGCGATATCTCAAAAACAAGATTCAAAAAAATTAAAATGAAAAAATAGGGTAAATTACTAGGTTGAACCTGAATTTTTAACTTTGTACAACTGTGATTCTTAAACTTTTTTTCGTAGCTAAAATACCCCTAAACTATTAAAATATTACTACGATAGTCGTTCACATTAATTTCTCAATAGAATCCATTAGTTAGCATTACTTTTAACTAAATTGTTAATGGATTCCAACAAAAAAATCAATGAAAACGACTATTACAGTAATATTTTAATAGTTTAGAAGTATTTTTTTACTCTTTTTTCGCAGCTGGAATGGTTATAAACAATTAAAAATATTGTTACGGTGGTACTTTCCATAATTTTTGAGATGGATCCCGCCATTAGCATCAACATTTTGATCGAGTTACTAAAAAATTTCATCCAAAAAGTAATGGAAATGACTATGCAATAATACTTTAAATAGTTTAAAGGTATTTCAGTTATTAAAAAAAATTCATGTACTAAAATTATATAAAATTAAAAGTATAGGGACCAAATAAGCAATTTGCTTGAAGAAGAAGAAAAGCCACAAATTGATTTAAAAAAAATGGGATGTTTTAAAAAGTAGAGGATTGGCAGGTGAAAAAAAAAAAAAGGAAGATAAAAATTAGAACTTAATTGTATATATGGACATTTTAGGAATAGTAAAGTAGGGAAACAAGTAATAATTGATATTTAAAATGTAGTTGGTGGATTGAAGGTGATAAAAGTAAACAGAGGGCTCTCAATAGATGCCCTCAATAACCACATTTCTCGAAATTTTCATTTTCCAAGTGAAATGACCAAAATGGATATGTTTGGTCTTTCTGTGTATAAGGTCATTTATCTGAAGAAATAACTTTGAAGGGACGACGCTTTTGATACCATTGGTCATAACATAGCAAGACTTTTGACTGACGTGCTCATTCATATATATACACGGCTTGGGTTTTCTGGTTTTAGCACTTCAATTAGCTAATTTGATTTCTCCCTCTTGTTCAATCCCACAATGAGAAACAACATTCCACCGCTTTCATTGCCCTTCATTTGTTCAATCCTACTCGGCCTTTGCACACTCGTGGTTTCTCGCGAATGTCTTGGCTCTCAGCAATCTTTATTGCTCCAATTGAAGAACAGCCTAGATTTCGTCAGTGAATATTCGACGAAGCTCGTGACGTGGAACGAAAGTTCTGACTGCTGCTCCTGGGAAGGTGTAACCTGTGAAGAGGGCCGTGTCACCCATCTCGACTTGAGTGACGGGGGAATCTATGGTCGGCTTGACAATTCAAGCACTCTTTTCAATCTCCAACATCTCAAGAGCCTTGATCTGTCTGATAACTACTTCAACTCTACAATCCCCTCAAGGATTGGTAATCTCACAAATTTGAGTCTTTTGAATCTAGCATTTGCAGGCTTTAGGGGGGAAGTGCCACTTGCCATATCCCGTCTAAGAAGCTTGGTCACTCTTGATTTATCCTTTTATGAAACGAAGCTTGTGATACCAGATTTGAAGATGCTCGTTCAGAACCTCTCAAAGCTTCAAGAGCTAAGCCTTGATGGTTCAAACATCTTAGCACCTGGGAACGGGTGGTGTCGAGCATTGTCGACTGCACTGCCTAACCTTCGTGTCTTGAGGTTATCCAGTTGCTACGTTCCTGGCCCATTGGATGAGTCGCTTGCGGATCTTCGATCTCTATCAGTGGTTGATCTACCAGGTACCAATTTGTCTTTTCCAGTTTCACAATCTTTTGCGAAATTCTCATATTTGACTTTGTTGAATCTTCCAGTTTGCGGGTTGCAAGGAACATTTCCTAAGGAGATCTTCCAGGTACCATCACTACAGTTTATTGACCTATCAGGCAATGAATATCTTCAGGGAACTCTACCAGAATTTCCAATAAATAATTCTCTTCAAGAATTATATCTCTCGGACACAAAGTTTGCGGGGAGGCTGCCAACATCTCTTGGTAACCTTTGGAACTTGTCTATGTTAGACCTTTCCTATTGCCAATTTGACGGCATACTTCCAAGTTCCATGTTAAAACTTACCCAAATTGTCTATTTGTGGCTGTCAAGTAATAACTTTACAGGCCAAGTTCCATCTTTTAATTTGTCCACCAAACTCGTCAGGATAGATCTCTCTAATAATAGTTTAACAGGGGAAATTCCTTCATCTCTGTTTGCACTTCCATCTATGAGAATAATTATGCTGTGGAACAATGAACTTAGTGGTCCCATTCCCGAGTTTAAAGTGACGTCTTCTTCATTTTTGGATACCATAGATTTGAGTAACAACAATCTAGATGGTTTGATCCCCACATCCTTCTTCAAACTTCAAAATCTAAAGTCCCTTAGTCTCTCTTGTAACAAGTTCAGTGGGACCAAACACCTGCAAAAGTTTAAAGGGTCTGGCAAACTTCAGAATCTTGATCTTTCTAATAATCAGATTTCAGGAGAGATACCTAAATGGATTTGGGTTTTTGGGAACGGCAGTCTTATAAAGTTGAATCTTTCATGTAATTACCTTGTGGGCATGCAAGAGCCTTTCTTTTTCCCTGAAACTCTCGACATCCTTGACCTACACTTAAACCAGCTTCAAGGAAACCTCCCTGTTCTTCCAAAAACTGTATTTTATCTAGATTTGTCTAGCAACAATTTTACTACCTTTCCACATGATGATTTTCGCAGCATGTCACAGTTTTTTTTCTTTTCCCTCTCAAACAATAGTCTTACAGGAGATGTATCTGAACGCATATGTGATGTCAACATTGCAATTCTCGATTTGTCACTTAATAATTTAAGTGGAAGAATACCTACATGCTTACTAGAAACTGGTTATGCACGTGAGATCCTGAATCTGGGTAATAACAACTTCAAAGGCCCAATTCCTGATGTGTTCCCAAGCGGTTGTTCCTTGAAGGCATTAAATCTCAATAGAAATTTCATTGAAGGGGAGATTCCAAAATCACTAGCCAATTGCTCTGATTTGGAGGTTTTGGACCTTGGGCACAATGAACTGATCGGTGAATTCCCCTGCTTGGTGAAGAACTTATCCAGTTTGCATGTCCTCATTCTCCGATCCAACAAGTTGAATGGTAACATTGAGTGTCTAAATACTAATGAAAGCTGGCCAATGCTTCAAATATTTGACATCGCTCAAAATAATTTTAGTGGAGGACTACCAAGACGATGGTTAACAAAGTTACAGGGAATGATGGCTGATGGAGATGATGCCCATTCAGAGGTTCTAATCCTTCTTCACAAAATTATGTTTGGCGTAAATTATGTGTATAAGGTGACAGTGATCTCCAAAGGGATAGAGATGGGGCTGTCGAAGATCCTAACTATCTTCACTTACATCGATCTCTCTATAAACAACTTCCATGGATCGATACCAGGGGAAATGGGTCAACTCAGAGCACTTTACTCCCTCAACTTGTCTCATAACTCTCTCACAGGTCAAATCCCTCCTTCCATAGGGAACTTGCGAAATCTGGAGTCATTGGACCTCTCGTGGAACAACCTCACTGGAACAATTCCAACTCAACTCCAGAGCCTCACTTTCCTCCAATTTCTAAACGTCTCATTCAATCATCTGGTTGGAATGATCCCAACAGGCAGTCAACTTCAAACATTCTCAGCCGATTCCTACATCGAAAATGAAGGACTATGCGGGTTCCCTGTGACAAAAAGCTGCTCAGATAAAGTGGCAGAGCCAAAGGAAGACAACCATTCAATTTCTGGGAGAAAGATCGATTGGACTCTGTTAAGTGCCGAAATCGGACTCTTAACTGGGTTTGCGATTGTTGTTGCGCCACTCATGTTTTCCCGCATATGGAGGATAAAGTACTACGAACGTGTTGATGACATCATTATCGAGATCTTGCCATTATCTGTGTCAAGGTGGTGGTTTCGGTGGACGACCCCGTAACAAGAAATGGCAGACTCGTGCTTGATGGGTGGGTGTCTGGTTAGTTAATAACTCTGTCCCTATCTCTTTTTTTATTTTTTTATTTTTTTTTTCCTTTGAAGAGTTTAAATAATAATTCCATTCCCCTGTGTGATATTTTTCCTGTAATATTTCCGATCTCAAACTGCTTAAAGTCCAACTTAAAGTCACGAATCAATTTAGAAGGAAATTAATTTAGAGAGAAACAAGATAGTCGGGCACTTGAGGACTACTAATACTTTGTTTCTTTCATTTCTGTCGACTATTCCGCTTCTTTAGGCTTTCCAAATATAATATTAAGACTTTGGAACAATTTGTATATTCTCAAATTTGATTTTGTAATACATAATCATCTGCTATTATAAATATAGTCTTAAAATCAGCTTTCACTTTTTCAAAACTTTCAATGCCTATACATATACATCCCAGTAAAGTTAATTTCCCAAGTTGTTATAACACGGAAAAGAAGCTTACAAATCGCAACTTAGTAAATTAAGACTTAACGAAAATATTGCATACTTATTAGATTCAGCTAGTTCACACTTAAAATGCTAAATATTTCATTTTGGTTGCATAAACATGATTGAATTCTCTTCGCTTATATTTGGCAAAGCTATAAACGTGTTTGTCATTTTTTGCTTCTTGAGTTGTTGATTTAAGTCATGTTTCTAGCTCTGTGCTACATCGACTGGTCTGCCCTATCATATTGTTGTTGTTTCTTGCATGTAGGATGTCGAAGGGCTGTGCTTGGTTTCTGTTGGAGAGTCGAGATTGTGTGCTACTTTGTTTCATGGGCGTGCTTTGTATCAAAGGATTTTAATTACCGTTGTGTGTTTGTGAAAATAAAAGGATCTCGTGGAATTCCGACTTGTATTTGAAAAGACTTGTTGGATTGTTGTACAGTTGTAGTTTTGCGATGCTGTGAACTTTTTCTTATCTTGTGCTTCTAGATCGAAAAATCGTGTCATGTTTGAAAGTAGGTTTCTTCCTCGTCGGATGCAACGGGTGAAAGCGTGGAGCTTGTAGGTTACTTTGTTTCCTGCAGATGTTTTTCTCAGAGGATTGTATTACTTGTGTTGATGAATAATAACAAGCAGCTTGTGAAACAGTTTGTGTTTCTTCTTTTTATTTTTATTTTATTTTTTATTTTTATTTTTTTGGGATTTGAGAAGGCTTTGTTCGAATATTGTACTATTTTGTGCGAAAGAGAAATTCTCTGAAAAATTATCCACAAGGCTTTTGGCAGTGTTATCTTAACAGCACTATTTGGTTACTGAATCAAACTCCACATTGTACTTGTCATTGAAGAGCAAAGCAATATTTATAACAACGACGTCAAAGAATTTGTTTCAGGTTCTTTACTCGGATGGCTGAGAATGAAACTTAATAAGTAATCATAGAATGAGCCTTGTTTTTTTGTTTTTTCAACCCTGTTTTTACCTGTTTTAGTTTTTCAACCCTGTTTTGAAGATTCGACGACAAAATAAAAGGACTTGTTTTCAATTTTTTTTTTTATTTTTTTTTTCGTGCAAAATTATGTCAATGTGAGGTTTTATGTCAATGTCAGGTTTACCATAAAGGAAATGGACCAACTTCACAGTTGCTAAAATAAAAGTTGGAACAATAAAACGACAAACATCGTATGATTTTCCTCGGTGCAAACGACGGAAGTTTAGTACCAATACGAGGAAAACGACGTGTATTGGTAATAGGAATCTAACTTGATCTGCCAAGGGGAATGGAGGGGACGGGTAGTGGTTCTGCCGTATTTTTTTTTTTAATTTTTAAATGATAATATCACATTTCGGTGACGGGCTTAAAAACAACCTGGTGCAACTCTAAGTATGCTCTTTGTTTTTCAATTTTTTTTTTTTTTTAAGTAAAGCATAGCTACGTTCTAATTTAACTGTTCCCATAAAAATAAATAAATAAATGAAAAGAGGGAAAATGTAACAAATATCATATTTCATATGTACTTTTAAAATTGATAGCATATTTTTTAAAAGATGATAAATTAGAACACGTATTTTCAAGAGAATCCAAGATTTTCAAGAGAATCCTTGAATTTCTTAAAAAATAAAATATTTTCGGTTAATTTTTAATAATAAATTTATGTGCATAGTTTCATATTAGATAGAGAAAGAGAGGAAAAGTGGGAGAGAGAGAGAGTCAGTGGAGGAAGGATAAGGGGTTTTATTTCATATTATGTAGTCATAGATTTAATTATGCTATTTTTTACAATGTTTAAAATTTTATACTATAATTTACTATTACTCTCTTCAAAAATGTTCTTTTGTTCTTTCTCCCAAAAAAAAAAAAAAATATTAACAATCGGATTCTATACAAGAACTTTCAATTTAAGGACAATTTCTGAGATAAATTTGACTATCTAGAGAAAAGAATTCGAGAGGGGACCTCCCATGATTTTTTTTTTTTTTTTGGGTTGAATTTGGGCCAAAGAAATTCGAACTCTACATCTTATGATGAAATCATATGTACAATTACTGTTCAACTATGATTACAATCATATTTCAATTAATTTTTCCAGTCCTTTATTACTAATACTATTGTTATCAATAACATTATAATTTTTACTATCAATATTTATTACATGTACTCATACTCTATCAACGGAAAAAGTCTCTTGATACAAATTATTACATTGCATAAGGGCTTCAGAATTGTGAATGCAAAATAGGTTTAAAAGAATGTAATATGCTGGCAAAATGATATATAATTACAAATATATTAACTCTGATGTTCTTTGTGAATGAATTCTGTAACACAACTTAAGCACATTCACTGACTGTTTAGACGAAAAAAAAAAACTATTTCTTGATGGAAAAATCTTTTAAAAAAAAAAATAATGACTCTGAAAGATATTTTAATACATTATTTTAGCAGGTATATTTCATATTTACTTGAATGCCAATAATCTCTCAAATCAAACAAATTGAAATGTCAAAAATTATGACTCTGTATGATCATTTTCAACATTATGGATTCGTTTGGTTCGTTAGTTTGAGTTGAAATATTTTAGTTGTAATAGTAAATTTTTTTGAATTTTCAGAAAAGACAAAAAACTTTTTGGGAAAAAGACAAAAATTTTTTGGGAAAAAGACAAAAAAAAGAGTACTGTAAGACCCGAAATTTTTGTAGACTTGTAATCTCCTCGTTCGTAAGGAATTAGAGTCTAAATTATGTGTTATGATGTGATGTATGAAAAATTATGAATAATAATGAGAAATTCATGATTTTGTTCCAAACAATGTTCGAGTCCTCATTTTATGATTTTGAGACTCAATTAATGTTTTACGAGCCAAGAACGAATTTTTAAAGGAAAAAGAACGAAAAAAAGATGAAATTTTACGAAAGTCAAAGGTTTGACCAAAAAGTCAACTTTGACCGAAAAAGTCAAAAGGTTGACCGAAAAGTCAAAGGGTCGACCAAGAAGTCAAAGTTTGACCGGGACGGGTCACAACGTCGACTTTACAAGTATGATGAAGGAATACGGAAAGAATCTCCAAAGACGAAGTTTTAAAAGTCATAAACCCACCCTAGATAGATCAAGCACACCGAAATCGTTTTAAGGGCAAAAAGGTCTCCGAAAAATTGGAGAAAGAGAGTTTCGGTCTAAATTTACATGGAATAAATTTTAGACCAAAATATAAAATAAGAATGCTCATCACAATGTTGAAAATAACGGTAGAACGCGAAAGGAGCTGTGTAAGACCGAAATGGCCAAACGAGGCCTTAGAAGAGTTAGTGGAAGATGATATTTTTGTAACCACATCACCATTCCCTAACCAAAAAATTGGAATGCAATGGCAGCCCTAACTCCCCCTTTAAATTCGGCCAACTAGCAAGGAAAAGAAAGGAAACTAGTTTGGTTTTGGTGACTAAATGTCTAACCAAAGTTCAACCAAACAAGGACACTTGCACATGGCTTCCACTCCCCCACTTTTTCAGCTGCCAACCACCCCACTAGCAGCCCCTTTTCTCTCCCAAAAAATCCGGATTCAACACCCCTCAAAATCCCCTAGATTTTGGCTAAAAGCTTGGACAAGAAAGACAAGACTTAAAGCCTTGATTCAAGGCAAGCAAACCCACCTTTTTCTCTTCTCAATGCAGCCAAACCACTACTCTTTCTTCAGAAATTTTGAAGCCAAAACCGTGGGAGAGAGAGAGGAAGAGAATAGGAGAGTTTGAGAGCTAGAAAAATTTTGAAGAACCCATTGGAGTGCACGGATTTGAGAGAGAAAAGTGAGCAGAAAATTTTGGTGAATCCACCAAGAGGAAGCCGACCAAGAGCAAGAGAAAAAGAGGAAAAAGAGGTGAGTAACTCTTGAAAATTTTTGGAGGTTTTCAACCTTGTTCATGCACGGTTTTGAGACAAGAAAAAACTAACAAAAAGATCTCTTGGATCTCATTTTTTTTGTGCCAAATCCGTGAGCCAAGCAAGGAAGAGTTTGAGAGAAGAAATTTTTGGTGATTCTTCAAGGAGGAGGCCGAACCAAGCAAGAGGAGAAAAGGTGAGGAAAAATTTGATTTTTCTTTTTGTGATCTTGGATCTTTCCTCTTGTAAATGGTCGGTTTTGGGGGCAGCCAAAGAGCTAACAAAAATAAAATTTTGGATGCATTTTTCATGAAGAAACCGTGGGCTAGAGCAAGCCAAAAATCAAAGGGAAACTTGGGATTTCAAAAACCCTAACTTGGGTTGAGGTAAATCTTTTAAACCCCTTGGATCTAAGCTTTATTTAAGTGTTTTTAAGGTTGGTTCAAGAGATTTGTAAGGACATAAGTCCATTTAATTTTCAGCTCTATTTATGGTGTGTATGTGCTTGATAGGTTAGGGTTGGTTGGCTAATTTTTCTATGCTTGTTGCTTTAAAAATTTGTGCATGAAAATGATGGATTTTTCATGCTAGAAGATAGGTTGTATGTCCCATAAGGTTAGGCCAAAAATCTGCCAAGGCAATCCACTTATTGCATGCTAGCTTAAGACGTAAACCGAACCCAACCCTCAACACTGC
The DNA here is from genome assembly GCA_025413485.1 of Ficus microcarpa. Classification (NCBI taxonomy): domain Eukaryota; kingdom Viridiplantae; phylum Streptophyta; class Magnoliopsida; order Rosales; family Moraceae; genus Ficus; species Ficus microcarpa. The sequence continues at coordinate 22,859,788 of CM046381.1, read as the reverse complement.
CAGTTCGGGTTCGAACCTGAGCAGTTTCGGGAAAACGAAAATATCATGCCCTTAGAGGCCGAATGAGGAAAAAGTTAAAACACGAAAGTTGTTCGGAACAACTTTTCCTAGAGGACAACGCGGACAGAATCTCGAAATAAGGCTCCAAAGGCCTTCGTTTTGCTCGAAACCCGTGGCTGAACTCTGGAACGTTCTCCACACAGTTTTCCAGACTTAACCCGTTTTCAAATAAGAACTGGTACTGATCTAGGCCGAACTAGATTTTGTGCAAAACATGAAAGTTCTAGCATTTTTCGATAGCTACAACTTTCGTGAAGAAAAGTTTTTCAGATTCCGAGCCGATTTTTAAACTGGGCGCGTTTTGTGAGAGGCGCGCAGAGTGTCCGAAAACCAACAAATGAATCTCACGAAAATCTCTTCTAGAAAAGTAATGAAGTGTTCCAAAATGGTTATTTTAGCATCGGAAACCATTCCAAAGGTGGTTTCCGACCCCAAATGATTTTATAAAAGATTTGTTTCGAAAACCAAAATTTTAAAGGGCTCGGGTTTCAAATTCACACTTTTCCATAAAGAGAAGAAAAAGAGGGTTTCAACCAAACATTTGTAAGATAAAGAAAATAATAAAATTAAGCTAATGAATTTTCTAACTAAAAGGAGTTAGAATTTTTATAAGAAGAATGAAGGATTTTTGGGAAGTAAATTGCACAAGATTTTCCAAAAATAATGAAGAGGAAGTTATAGTAAAAAAATTGGTAAACAAGCCGATTACGAACGGTAACCGGATATTAGATCCGAGTTACATACCCAAGGATAACCAAGGGTTGACAAGAGGTTGACCCAAGGTTAATCAAGGTTAACCTTAAGGGTTACCCAACATAACCCTAAGGGATACCCACATGTGTATTGGGCTAAGATCTAATGGGTTCAAGGGAATAACCCAATAGCATGGATATATGAGCAAAGCCCAATAAGAGAACAAGGTTCTAACCAAAAAGGTTACCCAATGTAACCTCATAAGGAATTATCCAAGTCCAATAAAGAATAGGGATAAAAATGGCCTAGATGGATTTTATGAATAGGGGACATACAACCAAAAGTAAATATGAGTGTTGGTAGGTCACCAACACCGTACGAAAAGATCCTGATCCTATATTTTGGATATATCAGGAAGTGAATTGCGGTTGCCGACGGTTGAAAGGACGCAATTCTAAAGGAACACGGCACTAGAGGTAAGTACAAACCTCACCTGCAGTATGAAAACTAGTAGAATTATGTTAAAGTATGTGGTTTTCAAATATGCTGCAATATATTGTGTGCTATATCTATGAAATGCCATGTTTATAAAATGCGCTATTTTCGTAATATGATATGTTTATAAAAGGGTGCTATTTTTGCGAAATGCCATGTTTACAAAATGTGCTATTTTCGTAAAATGCTATGTTGATGAAAAGTGCTATTTTTGTAAAAGATTAAAATAGTGCTATAATTGCAAATGCCATGAATGAAAAGAATGCCATGCCATGTTATTAATGAAATGAAAAGTATGTTATCATGTAGTGACATCATATGGTATGTTCACTAAAGATAAATAACATGGTAAGAAGTCACAAGTAAGGTGTCGTACCAGCCTCCCCAAGGTGGAGGATTTTTATATACAAGTCACGGATTCACCTCCTCGATTCTGTAAGAGGGTGTAATCACTTGTGTTCCCTGGTGCAGTTAGGGGCTTGCAACCCCATCTAACTGTACTGGGAGGCGCGCTATAATTTCAGGGTACGTACACTAAAGGGGCCCATAAGAAAGATAAGAAGGTTATGAAATGCATAAATGGAACATAATTGGTTCACGCATATGCATATGATAAATGAATGTTTTCATGATGATTTAAATGTTTTGTGAGATTATGTTTGTGCTTACTGGGCGAAAGCTCATCAAGTTATATTTCATACTGTAGGTAAGAAACCCGCAGCTTAATGCTGGGCATTGTTGGAGCGGTGTGGCGGCAGACGAAGGCGGTATGGATACCACTACGCATTGTATTCCGCAAATCTTTTGATGTAAAGAGGTTTTTGTATAGAAGCATGTATGGTAAAGACAAGTTATGCTTTATGGTATTTTGGAACTAGAATACCTCAAGAAAATCGTTTACTTGAGTAGTAATGAAGTATTACTAAAGACGAATGTTTTACAAGTAAGTTTCAAAATGAAAAATATACATATGTATGTTTTAAGAAAGTCAAAAAAAAAAAAAAAAATCCCCAATTTTCAAGTAAGTAAGTAAGTAAGGAGTGACAGGCCCTACGTAGTAAGGGGGCGTCACAGAGTTGGTATCAGAGCGGTATCCTGCCAGCCTACTTCGTCTCGCTCCGCATCGTTCTTCAATAGCCCAAGTAAGTTAATTTATTTTCTTACGCTTAGAATTAGATTTTCGTATTCAACGCATATCGATGATTTGCAATGGAAAGGTTGGTTGTGAGAATGACGTTGGATTGTGCCCTAGTTCGGTGGTGGTAAAGTAAATAATGTATGCCCATGATGAGGAAATTATGTATTTTCCTAAAAACTATGATTATGAAATGAAGATTATGGTTCTGTATAAAAGATATGATTTTATGAAAGTTTTGAAAATAAGAAGCCTGTTTTGTTGCTTCTATACAGAACCATGCCACCAAGACGTCGAACGGCACCGGTCCAAAATGTCGATCTCACAGCCCAACTGAACGAGCTGAGAGAGATGATGCTCGCCCAACAGCGAGAAATAGGTGGGCTTAGGGCTCAAATAGCCCAACAGAACCAAGGACCGCCCGAGGTCAGGGTACCACCGGCCCCTGAAGAGCAACCAGCGGTACCGGAATTCCCCGAGGAGGAACCAGTAATTCCGGAACACCCTGAGGCCCAAGAAGCACCTATGGCGCCGGTAGCTGCTCCGCCAGCTCCTCGAGCTAGAACCCCGGCAGAACTGTACCATGAATTTCGGCGCATGAAGGCGCCAGAATTCGAAGGATCAATGGACCCGATCGAAGCCGACAACTGGCTCATCGATCTCCAAGTTTCTCTGAACTTCCTAGGGCTCGATGATAGAGAGAGAGTCCTCTGTGCGTCATTCATGCTGAAGAAAGACGCCCGATTATGGTGGGAGACAGTTCAGATTAGAAGAGACGTCACCCAGATGACATGGGATGACTTTGTAGAAGAGTTCCGTGAGAAGTACTTCAACACGGAAGTGATGGAAACCCAACAGGATGAATTCACCAATTTCCGTCAGGGAAATCTGTCAGTGGCTGAAGCTGTGAGAAGGTTTGAACAGCTCGCCCGCCTCTGCCCTCAACTTATCAGTTCTGAGAAGGACAAGGTGAAGAAGATGATGAAGATGTTCCGGCCAGAATTAACCGTGCTTATCAGCAGTGGCCCTCAACCACCGCTCACGGTAGCCGAGTGCGTCAGTCGGGCAGTTCGAGCCGAATATTGGGTCGGCCAGAACAAGACGCATCGGGCCCAGTTCTTTAAGGAAAGGAATGAAGAGAGGGCACTAGCCAGGCAGAATCAGACCAAGCCCGGCCAACCATCACAGCAAAGAGGTCAAGGAGGACCTTCCGGCCAACGCGGCGGCAACAAGCCGTATGGCAACCCCCAGCAGAAAAGAAAATGGAATGCTGGAGGGCAAGGGAGTCAACAGAATCCTCCCCAGAAGAAGAACGCCCCTGACAACAGTGGAACTCCTTTTTGCCAGAAATGTGGGAAAAAGCACCCGGGAGACTGCCGTGCCGGGACAAACCGCTGCTATCTGTGTGGCAAGGAAGGCCACTTTGCCAAGAATTGCAATGCCAATGTCCAACACCAACAGAATTACCAGCGGGGTCAGGGAAGTCAGTTGCACGCTGTGCAGATGAAGCTTGAAGGACCTGCAGCTCCCCAAGGCCGAGCTGAAGCTCCAGAACCGCAAGGGCGCATCTATGCCTACACAAAGGAGGATGCTCAAGTGGACCGTCCACGGTGGTGACAGGTCAGCTTCCTTTTGCCCAACAAGATGCTTATGTGTTGATTGATTCTGGAGCTACGCATTCATTCACATCACCTAGGTTTGCTAAGAAACTAGGTAGAGATAATGAGAAAATTGGAAGAACCTTTCGTACTGCATTACCCTCCGGGGAAATCTTGTTGTCTGATTATTGGATACGCCATGTTCCAATAATCATATGCGGTAGAGAGATGTACGTCAACCTAATCGTCATCGATTTATACGACTACGACGTCATCCTGGGTATGGACTTCCTAGGAAAGTACAACGCGGTTATCGACTGCCAGCGTCGTGCCGTTACGTTCAAGCCAGTTGGGGACAAGGAATTCATCTTTAGAGGATCGACCCCGAAGCAGCCGAAGATGTTTATTTCGGCATTAAAGGCTAGAAAGTTATTGGCTGAAGGATGCACGGGATTTTTAGCCAATATGGTGGATAAGACACAAGAGACCGAAGTAAGCCGGAAGATGTACTGATAGTCAAGGAATTTGGACGTTTTTCCTGAAGAATTGCCAGGATTGCCACCAGAACGAGAAATCTCTTTTGAGATTGAGTTACTTCCAGGATCGGCACCCGTATCCAAGGCACCTTATAGGATGGCGCCTGCTGAACTCAAGGAATTGCAAGTCCAGTTGAAGGAGCTCCTAGATAAAGGATTCATCAGACAAAGCTATTCACCATGGGGAGCCCCGGTGTTGTTTGTTAAGAAGAAGGACGGCACTCTAAGAATGTGCATCGATTATCGGGAGTTGAACAAGATCACCATCAAGAACAAGTATCCGTTGCCCAGGATCGACGATTTGTTCGACCAACTGAAAGGAGCCTCAGTCTTTTCGAAGATTGATCTACGATCGGGATATCACCAGCTCCGAATCAAGGAAGGAGATGTTCCGAAGACGGCGTTTCGCACCCGATATGGACACTACGAGTTCCTTGTGATGCCGTTCGGACTGACAAATGCACCAGCCGCCTTCATGGACCTGATGAATCGAGTATTTAAAGACTACCTAGACAAGTTTGTCATTGTCTTCATAGACGACATTCTGATCTATTCAAGGTCGAAAGAGGAGCACGAAGAGCATCTAAGGATTGCACTACGGATTTTGAAGCAAAATCAACTTTACGCCAAGTTCTCCAAGTGCGAGTTTTGGCTGGAGAAAGTCCATTTCCTCGGACATGTAGTCTCAAAGGAAGGCATATCCGTAGATCCGGCCAAGATCGAGGCGGTAAGTAAGTGGCCAGCCCCCAAAAATGTCACCGAAGTGCGCAGTTTCCTCGGATTAGCGGGCTATTACCGGCGATTCGTCGAAGGTTTTGCCAAGATCGCGGCGCCACTTACCGCACTCACAAGAAAAGGGAAGGCTTATGAATGGACAAATAAGTGTGAAGAGCACTTCCAAGAGCTAAAGTGCAAGTTGACGAGCGCTCCAATCCTCACGATCCCGGTTGTGGAGGAAGAAAACTTCGTAATTTATAGCGATGCTTCGAAGATAGGATTGGGAGCCGTGCTTATGCAAAACGGAAAGGTGATCGCCTATGCTTCACGACAGCTCAAAGAACATGAGAAGAACTATCCGACGCACGATTTGGAGCTTGCGGCGGTAGTTTTTGCCTTAAAGATTTGGAGGCACTACCTCTACGGCACAAAATGCGAAGTGTACACGGACCATCAGAGTTTGAAGTACATTTTCACACAGAAGGAGCTTAACATGAGGCAAAGAAGATGGCTCGAATTGGTTAAGGACTACGACATAGATATCCGATACCATCCCGGGAAGGCTAACAAGGTAGCCGATGCCCTAAGTCGGAAGTCGTCTTCCTCGATGATGTCAATCAGGTTATTAACCGAGCCTCTTCAAAAAGAGCTAATGGAAGCCAGAATCGAGCTCATCACGGGAAGATTAACTGCTCTAACCTTCCAGCCTACTATTTTGGATGGCATGAAAGAACGGCAAGAAGCCGATGCCTCGCTGCTTAGGACGAAAAAGGAGGTTTTAGAAGGAAAGGAGTCCGATTTCCACATATCTGATGAGGGCATACTCTACCAAAAGAATAGACTATGCATTCCTAACGAGGAAAAATTGAAGGAAAAGATCATGGAGGAAGCTCACGAGACCCCGTATTCTGTCCATCCCGGAGCCACAAAGATGTATAAAGACTTAAAGGAGAGCTTTTGGTGGCCCAAGATGAAGAATGACGTTGCTACTTTTGTCAGTAAGTGCCTTACTTGTCAAAAAGTAAAGGCGGAACACCAACGTCCAGGAGGAGAACTACAGAAAATTTCCATCCCAGAATGGAAATGGGACCAAGTGACGATGGACTTCGTGGTTGGTCTGCCTCGAACTCCTAGCGGCAACGACGCTATTTGGGTGGTCGTTGACCGATTGACAAAGTCGGCGCACTTTATAGCCATCAAGCTCAGCTTCTCTGTGGAACAATTGGCAGAATTGTACGTGGCTCAGATCGTTCGCTATCATGGAATTCCGAAGACAATAATCTCGGATCGCGACGGTCGCTTCACTTCGAAATTTTGGAAGAGCGTACATGAGGCAATGGGTACCAAGCTTTCATTTAGTACAGCTTTTCACCCACAAACAGATGGACAATCAGAAAGGACCATTCAAACCTTAGAAGACATGTTGCGAGCTTGCGTGATGGATTTCAAGGGAACTTGGGATAAGAAGCTTCCTTTGATTGAATTCTCGTACAACAACAGTTTTCACGCTTCAATTGGAATGGCTCCTTATGAAGCTTTATATGGAAGAAGATGCAGATCTCCAGTCCACTGGTACGAGACAAGAGAAAAAGAGCTTGTATCTACTGACTTCATTCGAACGACCACGGAAAACGTGAAGCTCATACGACAAAGGATGGAGACTGCATTTAGCCGGCAAAAGAGCTATGCCGACAAGCGCCGAAGACCTCTCGAATTTCGAGTAGGAGACTTGGTTTTCCTCAAAGTCGCTCCATTTAAGGGAGTTATGCGATTCGGGAAGAAAGGGAAATTGAGCCCAAGGTATATAGGACCGTTCGAAATAATCGAAAAGGTCGGGAACGTAGCCTACAAGTTGGCTTTACCCCAAGAATTAGCATATGTGCACAATGTGTTTCATGTATCAATGCTAAAGAAGTATGTTCCGGATCCCTCACACGTAATCGAGCATGAACCGATCGAGGTTCGAGAAGATTTGACTTATGAGGAGAAGCCAGTCCAGATTTTGGCACGAGAAGAAAAAGTATTGAGAAATAAGGTTATCCCTCTAGTCAAGGTACTATGGAGAAACCGCCACATCGAAGAAGCGACGTGGGAACGAGAAGAAGATATGAAGAGAGACTACCCCGATTTGTTCTAATTTTCGAGGACGAAAATCTTTTAAGGAGGGTAGGTTGTAAGACCCGAAATTTTTGTAGACTTGTAATCTCCTCGTTCGTAAGGAATTAGAGTCTAAATTATGTGTTATGATGTGATGTATGAAAAATTATGAATAATAATGAGAAATTCATGATTTTGTTCCAAACAATGTTCGAGTCCTCATTTTATGATTTTGAGACTCAATTAATGTTTTACGAGCCAAGAACGAAGTTTTTAAAGGAAAAAGAACGAAAAAGGATGAAATTTTACGAAAGTCAAAGGTTTGACCAAAAAGTCAACTTTGACCGAAAAAGTCAAAGGGTTGACCGAAAAGTCAAAGGGTCGACCAAGAAGTCAAAGTTTGACCGGGACGGGTCACAACGTCGACTTTACAAGTATGATGAAGGAATACGGAAAGAATCTCCAAAAACGAAGTTTTAAAAGTCATAAACCCACCCTAGATAGATCAAGCACACCGAAATCGTTTTAAGGGCAAAAAGGTCTCCGAAAAATTGGAGAAAGAGAGTTTCGGTCTAAATTTACATGGAATAAATTTTAGACCAAAATATAAAATAAGAATGCTCATCACAATGTTGAAAATAACGGTAGAACGCGAAAGGAGCTGTGTAAGACCGAAATGGCCAAACGAGGCCTTAGAAGAGTTAGTGGAAGATGGTATTTTTGTAACCACATCACCATTCCCTAACCAAAAAATTGGAATGCAATGGCAGCCCTAACTCCCCCTTTAAATTCGGCCAACTAGCAAGGAAAAGAAAGGAAACTAGTTTGGTTTTGGTGACTAAATGTCTAACCAAAGTTCAACCAAACAAGGACACTTGCACATGGCTTCCACTCCCCCACTTTTTCAGCTGCCAACCACCCCACTAGCAGCCCCTTTTCTCTCCCAAAAATCCGGATTCAACACCCCTCAAAATCCCCTAGATTTTGGCTAAAAGCTTGGACAAGAAAGACAAGACTTAAAGCCTTGATTCAAGGCAAGCAAACCCACCTTTTTCTCTTCTCAATGCAGCCAAACCACTACTCTTTCTTCAGAAATTTTGAAGCCAAAACCGTGGGAGAGAGAGAGGAAGAGAATAGGAGAGTTTGAGAGCTAGAAAAATTTTGAAGAACCCATTGGAGTGCACGGATTTGAGAGAGAAAAGTGAGCAGAAAATTTTGGTGAATCCACCAAGAGGAAGCCGACCAAGAGCAAGAGAAAAAGAGGAAAAAGAGGTGAGTAACTCTTGAAAATTTTTGGAGGTTTTCAACCTTGTTCATGCACGGTTTTGAGACAAGAAAAAACTAACAAAAAGATCTCTTGGATCTCATTTTTTTTGTGCCAAATCCGTGAGCCAAGCAAGGAAGAGTTTGAGAGAAGAAATTTTTGGTGATTCTTCAAGGAGGAGGCCGAACCAAGCAAGAGGAGAAAAGGTGAGGAAAAATTTGATTTTTCTTTTTGTGATCTTGGATCTTTCCTCTTGTAAATGGTCGGTTTTGGGGGCAGCCAAAGAGCTAACAAAAATAAAATTTTGGATGCATTTTTCATGAAGAAACCGTGGGCTAGAGCAAGCCAAAAATCAAAGGGAAACTTGGGATTTCAAAAACCCTAACTTGGGTTGAGGTAAAATCTCTTAAACCTCCTCAAATCTAAGCTTTATTTAAGGTTTTTAATGATGATTTGGAATGGTTTGTAAGGACATAAGTCCATTTAATTTTCGGCCCTATTTTTGGTGTGTATGTGCTTGATAGGTTAGGGTTGGTTGGCTAATTTTTCTATGCTTGTTGCTTCAAAAATTTGTGCATGAAAATGATGGATTTTTCATGCTAGAAGATAGGTTGTATGTCCCATAAGGTTAGGCCAAAAATCTGCCAAGGCAATCCACTTATTGCATGCTAGCTTAAGACGTAAACCGAACACAACACTCAACACTGCCAGTTCGGGTTCGAACCTGAGCAGTTTCGGGAAAATGGAAATATCATGCCCTTAGAGGCCGAATGAGGTAAAAGTTAAAACACGAAAGTTGTTCGGAACAACTTTTCCTAGAGGACAGCGTGGACAGAATCGCGAAATAAGGCTCCAAAGGCCTTCGTTTTACTCGAAACCCGTGGCTGAACTCTGGAACGTTCTCCACACAGTTTTCCAGACTTAACCCGTTTTCAAATAAAAACTGGTACTGATCTAGGCCGAACTAGATTTTGTGCAAAACATGAAAGTTCTAGCATTTTTCGATAGCTACAACTTTCGTGAAGAAAAGTTTTTCAGATTCCGAGCCGATTTTTAAACTGGGCGCGTTTTGTGAGAGGCGCGCAGAGGGTCCGAAAACCAACAAATGAATCTCACGAAAATCTTTTCTAGAAAAGTAATGAAGTGTTCCAAAATGGTCATTTTAGCATCGAAAACCATTCCAAAGGTGGTTTCCGACCCCAAATGATTTTATAAAATAATTATTTCGAAAACCATGGATTTTAAGGGCTCGGGTTTGAAATTCACATTTTTCCATAAAGAAAAGAAAAAGAGGATTTCAACCAAACATTTGCAAGTTGAAGAAAATAATAAATTTAAGCTAAGGAATTTTCTAACAAAAAGGAGTTAGAATTTTTATAAGAAGAATGAAAGATTTTTGGGAAGTAAATTGCACAAGATTTTCCAAAAATAATGAAGAGGAATTTTATAGTAAAATTGGTGAACGAGCCGATTACGAGCGGTAACCGGATATTAGATCCGAGTTACATACCCAAGGATAACCAAGGGTTGACAAGAGGTTGACCCAAGGTTAATCAAGGTTAACCTTAAGGGTTACCCAACATAACCCTAAGGGATACCTACATGTACATTGGGCTAAGATTTAATGGGTTCAAGGAAATAACCCAATAACATAGATATTGAGCAAAGCCCAATAAGAGAACAAGGCTCTAACCAAAAAGGTTACCCAATGTAACCTCATAAGGAATTATCCAAGTCCAATAAAGAATGGGGATAAAAAAAAAAATGGCCTAGATGGATTTTATGAATAGGGGACATACAACCAAAAGTAAATATGAGTGTTGGTAGGTCACCAACACCTTACGAAAAGATCCTGATCCTATATTTTGGATATATCAGGAAAGTGAATTCCGGTTGCCGACGATCGAAAGGACGCAATTCTAAAGGAACACGGCACTAGAGGTAAGTACAAACCTCACCTGCAGTATGAAAACTAGTAAATTATGTTCAAGTATGTAGTTTTCAAATGTGCTACAATATGTCGTGTGTTATATCTGTGAAATGCCATGTTTTATGAAAAGTGCTATTTTTGCGAAATGCCATATTTATAAAAGGTGCTATTTTCGTAAAATGCTATGTTTTATGAAAAGTGCTATTTTTGCGAAATGCCATATTTATAAAAGGTGCTATTTTCGTAAAAGATTAAAATAGTGCTATAATTGCAAATGCCATGAATGAAAAGAATGCCATGCCATGTTATTAATGAAATGAAAAGTATGTTATCATGTAGTGACATCATATGGTATGTTCACTAAAGATAAATAACATGGTAAGAAGTCACAAGTAAGGTGTCGTACCAGCCTCCCCAAGGTGGAGGATTTTTATATACAAGTCACGGATTCACCTCCTCGATTCTGTAAGAGGGTGTAATCACTTGTGTTCCCTGGTGCAGTTAGGGGCTTGCAACCCCATCTAACTGTACTGGGAGGCTCGCTATAATTTCAGGGTACGTACACCAAGGGGGCCCATAAGAAAGATAAGAAGGTTATGAAATGCATAAATGGAACATAATTGGTTCACGCATATGCATATGATAAATGAATGTTTTCATGATGATTTAAATGTTTTGTGAGATTATGTTTGTGCTTACTGGGCGAAAGCTCATCAAGTTATATTTCATACTGTAGGTAAGAAACCCGCAGCTTAATGCTGGGCATTGTTGGAGCGGTGTGGCGGCAGACGAAGGCGGTATGGATACCACTACGCATGTATTCCGCAAATCTTTTGATGTAAAGAGGTCTTTTGTATAAAAGCATGTATGGTAGAGACAAGTTATACTTATGGTATTTTGGAACTAGATACCTCAAGAAAATGTTTACTTGAGTAGTAATGAAGTATTACTAAAGACGAATGTTTTACAAGTAAGTTTCAAAATGAAAAATATACATATGTATGTTTAAGAAGTCAAATGAAAAAAAAAAAAAAAAAAAGAAAAAAAAAATATCCCCGAATTTTCAAGTAAGTAAGTAAAGTAAGGAGTGACAGCCCTACGTAGTAAGGGGGCGTCACAAGTACAGTTTGAGTTGAAATAAGATGATGAAGCAAACAAGTCCTATGTTTAGGCATAGACTTTTAATAACTAAATGTTGACCAGAAAAGACTATTCTCATTGTGACACCGAAGGGTTTTATGAAACCATTGTAAGACTGCAAAAAGACTCAAACGATATTAATTTGCACTCTCAACAACTTTATAGGTTGAAATGAGTACTCTTATTTATTACATTTTCACTACAAACTGTTCAATTTCACCAAATGCACATTTTTAAAATTAAACTCATATCTAACATCTAAAGCATCTTCTCAAAATATCCCCAAACGGACCCTTCATCATGTGTTCTTGACAACTACATATATGTACTGTTCGTTTTAATTAAGTGTCAATTCCATAGATAGCTCCTTTCTCTCTCTCTCTTCTCTCTCTAATATGTTTTCTTTTTTTTTTTCTTTTTTAAATAGATTTCTGTTGCCTAGAATGTTTCCGCGTATGGAAAGCTAAAAGTTGCGGCAAAACTCTAAAATCTTGGTGGATCTTCAAAGATATAATTAAGTATGATTAAAAAAACTAAGAAACGTCAACAAAAGACAAAATTGCGACGTCCTTTTAATTTTTCCTTTGCCACTCAATTTTCACCACCTTTACCCAAAGTGTAAGTTGATCCTTTCTCGACCGTTTTTTATACGGGTAATCCAAAGTCATCACCACCAGGTTCATCGATCTTTCTAAAGTTCACTTACTTTACATTTATTTATTGTTTATCCACAGAGACAATATTTAAATACCAACGACCGAAGGATCTATATATTGAATCTGATTCAATATTAATTGTTTGTATTGGGGACCCATTTTTAGCCTGATCAGGTTCTTTCTACAATTTTTTGCCATAGCTGAATAATTATAAAATGCTCTATACCTAGAAGACAAGTGACAAGAAGTCTAGAACACAATTTTGGAAATAATTATAAATTCCACAAAAAAAAATGCCAATGAACAAGTAAGAGTTCTAAGAGCCTTTACTTTTGATGCTTTCAACAAAGACTTGGTAATTTTAATGCAAAATGTTGCGTTTATTTAAAGGCGCTCCATAAACATTTTGTGTGAAAAATGATGCAAACTAATTAGATGCATAACAACCTCATAAAGGGTGTGAAATCTTAGAAATTCTTCCACAAAAGATAGACATGACAACATTAATATCAAAAATAGTACGATTTCAACACCAACAATCACGGTAGATCAAAGCATGTTGAACCTCTGGTTGTATAAAAGCATCCGCTATGAAGTTTTCTCAGTAACAAAGAATCGTTTCACACTAAAGCTAATTTATAGTTTTAAAAAATGAACTCAGAGAGTGGAGATTGGGCCATGGAATCATAAAATAATTTCGCTCATCATAAAAAGCATTAATTAAAAAAATCAAAGCTACTTTGCAAAGTTCTCCTTGTTGGATACAACTTTCCAGCTATTTTAACCAAAAAAGGCTTTTTAGTAAAGTATAAGTAGTTCGTCGTTGCAAGACTTACTAATTAATTTGGCTTCTATCTTCTAGGAACCATCATTAGTGCTGTCGAACTTGTAAATTGGGCAACATATGAATATTATATATATATATATATATATATATATAACGAAATAAAAGAGTGAAATAGAGTTTCTCTTTTGTTTTTTTTAATACTTTGTTTTTTAATATGATTTTTGTTGCCTGGAATGTTTCCGCGTATCGAAAGCCGAAATTTGCGGAGTACCTATAAAACCATGGGGATCTGCGAAGATATAATTAAGTATGACTAAAAGAACTAAGAAACTTTAAAAAAGACAAAATTACAACCTCCTTTTTTTTGTCCTTTGCCACTTAATTTTCACCTCTAGTCATATAAAAGCATCCACTATGAAGTTTTCCCAGTAACAAAAAATCGTTTCACACTTAAGCTAATTTACGGCTTTAAAAAATGAACTCAGAGAGTGAAGATTGGGCCATGGAATCATCAAAAAAATTTCGCATATCATTAAAAGCATTAACAAAAAAAAAAAAAAAAAAAATCAAAGCAAAGCTCTTCTTGTTGGATACGCGAAAATAATTCAAGTACCTCCCATGAATTCATTCAATAAGAAAAAGGCTCTCTCTATTTCAGTTAATTTTTCAGGTCCATCATCATCATCATCATTATCATTATCATCATTACTTTTAATATTATTAGCCATACCAATTTACACGTTAGACAATATAATTAATTAATGATGCATCCTAGAATCTGCGGGTGAGAGGGACCAATTATTTTTAATATTATTATCCATACCAAATTACACGTTAGACAATATAAATAATTAATAATGCATCCTTAAATTTGCGTGTGAAAGGGACCAATTATCAGGCGTAGTTGACTAGAGGTAAAAAGGAGGTCTACCTCTTCATCTTGTTTATTTTGTAATTAAAATAAAGGAGGATTAAAAGCAAAATAAAGGTGGTGGAATCTTTCTTTTATGTTCCCATAATGCTGTGACTGAAAAATATTATATGTACTAGTTTAAAAGCGATATATATGATTGGATATATTTAAAAAAATTATCTAAATAAAAAATATATATAAGTAAAAAGTAGGGAAAAAAACCAATAAAATACCGGAAAATGAAAAAGGAATAAAAAGACTAAAAGATGAAATGACTAAAATGTAAAAAATAGACCAATACAAAAAAGGGAATAAAATGGAAAAAAAAATTTGTTTTGAAGACAATATTTTAATATTTAATGAAAAGTATTTTCTTAAATCATTGTGATTTATTTATAAAGAAATGTCGAAGACAAATTACAAGAAAATACAAAAATTTACAAAATATGAAATATATCATTTTTTAAAATAATATAAAAACAAATATTTATACTAAGAATAGATCGAAAAAAATGTAAGATACAAGAAATTGTATTTAAATTTTAGAAAATTATTTCATTGAGATAATAGAATTAAATATTATGAATTTTAGATTTATAATGATTTTTTTTACTTTATAATAAATAGATCCTACAAATACTACGTGATATATATTATTTAATGATAGTACAAAAGCATACAAATAATGTTGAAAGAAAGAAAGAAAAAAAAAAAAGAAGAGATAATGTTTTAAAAAAAATTAAATTAAATAAATAATTAATTCATATATATATATATATATATATATATTAAATAATGTGCCAAACTTTCTACTTGTGCAGAAGTCCTCCGACTCTCTCCAGCGCCGTAGCGCGGCCTACCACGACCGCGGCACTCTGATTTCTTTTTTTTTTTCGTTGATTAGGCCTGACATTATTTACATATTAACTAGTAATTCATATATATATATATAATAGTAATAACTAAATGTTAACTCAAAAAGACTATTCAACTTGCGACATGAAAGGTTTATGAGACCATCGTAAGACTGCAAAAAGACTTAAAAGATGTTAATTTGCACTCTCAACAACTTTTAGTGTTAAAACGACAACTCTTATTTATTATATGTTTACATATTTTACTGACGGCAAAAAGTCTCTTAATACAAATTATCTACAGTGTAAAAGACTTTTAGAATCATGAATGCCAAACAAGTTTAAGAGAATGTAATAATATGCAAGCAAAATGATCTTACAAGTATATTAACTATAATGTTCTTTGCAAATAAATGATGTAACACAATTTAAGCATGCATATATTCACCAATTGTTTAGATGACAAAAGTCTATTTCTTGATAGCAAAAGTCTCAAAACAAAAATGATGACTATATGAAAGACATTTCTATTTATTAATGCAATGTGTATTTTTAATATTTATCTGAACGCGAAAAATCTCTCAACTAATAAATTCAAATATCAAAGACTGGGACTCTGAATGACCATTGAGTTGAAACATGATAATACACAATAAATTAAAAAATATATAAACTCTAATGTTTTTTGCAAATAAATTATGTATTACAATTTAAGCACATTAACAAATTATTTAGACAGCAAAAAACTATTTCTCAATGGCAATGGTCTTTTAATAAAAACAGATCTATCCTTAAAGACATTTTGATTGTGATTATTTGTGTGGAATCGAGTCGTGTTTGTAGCTTTGCTATATTTCTGGCTCAATGCTATCCTTTGTTTCCGGTTGACAGTTTTGTCAAAGGATTATATTACTGTCTTGTGTTGATGAATTATAATAATTAGCATTCTCCCTCAAATATTAGATTTTTTTTTTTTTAAGCACTCTCAATCCTGATTCTGAAGGCTAAATTATGTATGCTAATGAACACAAAGAAAGTGGGAAAAGACTACAAATTAGAAAATATCAAAAGATATACTAATTACTACATGTCCTTTTCGAATCTTATTAGCACCAATTTGGTTACTGATGAATCAAACCCCACAATGTACTAGTCATTGAGGAGCAAAGTAATATTTATAATATTTATAATATTTGGTTCAAGGAATCTCACATGAGCCCTGTTTTCTTTCTTTTTTCTCTCCCTGTTTTTCCCTGTTTTAGTTTTTTTCTCCTGTTTTCAAGATTAGATGAAACATTAAATTAAGGACTTATTTTTCTATATATATATATATATATATATTGCATGCAAAATTATCTCAACCTCATAATAATGACGACGACATGAATTGAGAAACAACGACAATACCTTCCCGTAAAATAATAATATTAAAAAACGACACAAACTCGAAAAACTACATACCATAAAATTTAAAATAGAAGGCCAAATAATTTAAAAAGAAAAAACAAAAACGACAGTAAATGAAATGAAATAAAATAAAATAAATCTAAACGACGGACAAAAAAAAATTATGGAAATGAGAGAAACGAAAGACCACAAAAAACATATGTTAAAATGAAAGGTAATTTGTTTGTTTAGTCTTGCATTATGAATATTCTGACTCTTTGGTTTTTTGATTTTTTGATTTTGATTCATTTAATACCGTACTTTTAATTTGGACAGTTTTGATTTCTCATATTAAAATTAACAAACGATTTCTGAAATTTAACATTGATAAATATATCCCTATTGCATAATAATAATAATAATAATAATAAATTTAATAAATCATTACATTAAGCTGAAAAAGGTTTTAGTTTTAAGGTTTTTAACGAGAGCAAGGTGGAATTTTTTTTTATTTTACTAAGCATTAATTTTATGTAAATATGGAGTTGAAACATGATAATACACAATAAATTAAAATATCTATATATTTTTTAACAACTTTAATATAAGGAATCAAAATTGTCAAAAATTAAAATTTCAAGGACTAAATTGATCAAAATAAAAAATTCTGGGACCAAAGTGACATAATACATATAGATCAAGGGCTAAGTGAATAATCACCCAAAATGAAAATAGTTAAAAATATATAATAATTTTGGGGGGGGGGGGGGGAAACAAGGATTAAGGATTAAACTAACAGCTTTAAACAACAATAATCTCAAAAACAACATCAATCATTTTTTTTTTTCTTTTTTACACATTGGCATTAATCTGATTTAACAAAGATAAGCATTTGTTTTGAAAATGTAGAAACTATTTTCTTGAACAAATTTGACTAGAAAAACTAGTTTTAAAGCGAGTGAATAATTTATGAGTGGTTCTATAGACAAACTCCTCTTAGCACTCTTCACACATCTTTAGTAATTATATTTTTTGACAAAAAAAATTCCTCAAACAAAATTACACGAAAAGATAGCAATTATAGACTTATTTATTTAGATAAAATCCTTCTCTAAAAAAAGAAACTCAATTGCATTTTCTTTCCACGCACACGCCGAGCAACATATCATATCTCCAAATAAACAACTTATAAACATTACTGCTTTAAAATCTATAATAAAATCCTGACTTTCAACCTAATTTTTACTCGTCTAAAAAAAAAAAAGGTGACATCAATGTATGTTAATCTTTTTTTTGAAAATAGCTTTACAAAGATTTTTTTTTTTCTGTCCTCCTTTGAAAGTTGTCATTGTTCATCTAGGAAAAAAAAAAAAGCTTTGGCTTTTATTTCTTTATTTATTTCTCTTTTGAAGTAAACAAATTTTGACTTTTAATTTAATTGTTTCGCCTTTTTTGTCGAACTGTTGATGCTTTGCGTTGTATTTTTTTCGTTGTCTTGTATTTTTTTTGATTGGATTATATATGTAGATGAATTTTCTTTATTGTTTTTTTTTTTTAATTTCTTGCAAAAATTTTAATTTAACATAAAAAACAGAAAAAAGGTGTGTAACAGAAAATTTGAAGTTGTAGAGTACTTTTTATTTATGGATAAATTTGTAAACATGGGGTGCATAATAAATAAATTTAATCATTTTAAATTTAAAAGAGATGTGTGTTATACAAGGCTGTAGACAGTTAAGAGGTGTATGCCAATAAAATCAATTATAATTTATATTCAAAAAGAAAAAGATGTACTTTTTGTTTTGCTATATTTTTCCCTTCATTTATATATATACCTTAGGCCAATTTATACGTTTGATCATATATCTAATTAATGATGGATCCTACGACTTATGGCATAGATGACAGGAGGCAAAATGGATTCTAGATCAACAGGACACAAATCAACTTATAGTTAACTAAAATTTGTGTTATATTGGTCAAGAATAGGAAATTTATATCATGTTGGTTAATAGATGGAAAAATTAATTTAGGTAAATTTTTCAAATTTTATATAGTGGATCTCATGATTTTGAAGTGAGGGACCAATTATTACGCATAGTTGACTGGAGGTCAAGAGGAGGTTTACCACTTCACCATTGTTATTTTTTATGTCTGAATCTGGAGACACCACCACGTTGGATGTACACGGTATTTGAATGTTGTCTTATAGCTAAATGACTTATACATATGTATATATATGTATTCAGACATGCAGGAACATGCACAAATATCATGAGACAAATCGATCAAAGGACTTTCAAGAAGAAGAATTTAATAGATTCATGAGTGAGTGAATTTCACTAAAAACTCATTCTTACTTGTGTGAATACCAAAAACACTGATAGCCGCCATGACGAGTTCCACATTGACTATTTATGGGACAAATTTGACTTCAACTATTTCTTTTTGGCTGTTTATTTCTTCTCTGTTTGCTTTTAGCTGTTCTTCTCATTTTTGTTTCTAGGTTTGTAAGAATCTTTTTTATTTTAAAATTTTCTGTTTGAATAACAAGTTTAGGGACTATTTATAGGACAAATTTGACTTCAAGAACTAATTCTACAGTGAGTGAATCTGAGAAAAATTATAGAAACACTTTTGAAATAGACATGTTAATGATTTTTACCCTCTATCGATACTTGTTTGAATTTTTGACCATTTATACTAATCTAATAATTAGAAATTAAAAGAAATAAAGTTATTATTAGTTGGGACCATAATCAAAATACGTATTTTTTAGGAGGTAATTCTACATATCACGTGAATTTATATTAAAAAAAAAAATTTTTTAAAAGATTCCCCATTTTTGTTTTGCTGTTTTTTCTGCGTCTTCTTTTATTTAGAATGCCTAAACCAATTTACACGTTTGAAAATCTAACTAATTAATAATGAATCCTAGGACTTGCGGTGAGAGACCAATCGTTCGGTGCAGTTGACTTGAGGTAAAAAAAAAAAAAAGGTCTACCACTTGATCACCTCGGTTATTATATATTTGTTATCAAGTTAATGTAGTGATTTAAAATATTTCATATGTATAAGTGGGTGACTAGAATTTAGCTTCTCCTATATTTTACTTTCTCTCACTCTTCCTCATCTTTTTAATGAGATTGAGATGATGGAGATAAGATTGTCTACTAAAGTTGCACGCCATTAGATAGATAATGGAAATTGATCAGAGAATATTGGGACAAAGAAATATATATATATATATAGCTAAAATATATACATGACTTTTATTGTCATTCCTCTATCTATTTTATCTATCCTTTTCTTAAACCATCTGTAATTAAATGTCAATTACTAATTATTATGTCCCTCTTATTATTCTAAAAATATTCCTACAATTAAATTTTAATTTTACTCTTTTCTCGGAAAGTAATAAAGCCCTTTTTTTGTTTTTTTGGGCCCTCTTTTTCGTTTCTTTTCTTTTTTCAAAAATATATATATATATATATTTATATGCATGTTTAAAGAAATAACTGAAGAAATAACTTCGAAGGGACAACGCTTTTGATGCCATTGGTCATAACAAAGCAAGACTTTTGACTGACGTGCTCCTGCATATAAATAAATATATACATGGCTTGGGCTTTCTGGTTTTAGCACTTCAATTAGCTAATTTGATCTCTCCCTCTTGTTAAATCCCACAATGAGAAACAACATTCCACCGCTTTCATTGCCCTTCATTTGTTCAATCCTACTCGGCCTTTGTACACTCGTGGTTTCTCGCGAATGTCTTGGCTCTCAGCAATCTTTGTTGCTCCAATTGAAGAACAGCCTTGGTTTCGTCAGTGAATATTCGACGAAGCTCGTGACGTGGAACGAAAGTTCTGACTGCTGCTCCTGGGAAGGTGTAGCTTGTGAAGAGGGCCGTCTCACTCATCTTGACTTGAGTTACGAGGGAATCTATGGTCGGCTTCACAATTCAAGCACTCTTTTCAATCTCCAACATCTCAAGCGCCTTGATCTGTCTCATAACGACTTCGACAATACAATCCCCTCAAGGATTGGTAATCTCACAAATTTGAGTCTTTTGAATCTAGCACATGCAGGCTTTAACGGGAAAGTGCCAGTTGCCATATCCCGTCTAAGAAGCTTGGTCACTCTTGATTTATCTTTTTCTGTAACATGGGTTGGTCAAACGAACCTTGTGATACCAAATTTGAAGATGTTCCTTCAGAACCTCTCAAAGCTTCAAGAGCTACGCCTTGATGGTTCAAACATCTTAGCAGCTGGGAACGGGTGGTGTCGAGCATCGTCGACTGCACTGCCTAACCTTCGTGTCTTGAGTTTATCAGGTACGTTCCTGGCCCATAGGATGAGTCGCTTGCGGATCTTTGATCTCTATCAGTGGTTGATCCAACAGGTACCAATTTGCCTTTTCCAGTTTCACAATCTTTTGCGAAATTCTCATATTTGACTTTGTTGAATCTTCCAGTTTGCGAGTTGCAAGGAACATTTCCTAAGGAGGTCTTCCAGGTACCATCACTACAGTTTATTGACCTCTCACACAATGAATATCTTCAGGGAACTCTACCAGAATTTCAAATGAATAATTCTCTTCAAGAATTATATCTCTCGGACACAAAGTTTGCGGGGAGGCTGCCAACATCTCTTGGTAACCTTTGGAACTTGTCTATCTTAGACCTATCCAATTGCCAATTTGACGGCATACTTCCAAGTTCCATGTCAAAACTTACCCAAATTGTCCATATGTGGCTGTCAAGTAATAACTTTACAGGCCAAGTTCCATCTTTTAATTTGTCCACCAAACTCGTCGAGATAGATCTCTCTAATAATAGTTTAACAGGGGAAATTCCTTCATCTCTGTTTGCACTTCCATCTATGGAAACACTTATGCTGTCCAACAATGAACTTAGTGGTCCCATTCCCGAGTTTAAAGTGACGTCTTCTTCATTTTTGGATACCATAGATTTGAGTAACAACAATCTAGATGGTTTGATCCCCACATCCTTCTTCAAACTTCAAAATCTAACGTCCCTTAGTCTCTCTTGTAACAAGTTCAGTGGGACCAAACACCTGCAAAAGTTTAAAGGGTCTGGCAAACTTCAGAATCTTGATCTTTCTAATAATCAGATTTCAGGAGAGATACCTAAATGGATTTGGGTTTATGGGACATGGTTGAATCTTTCATGTAATTACCTTGTGGGCATGCAAGAGCCTTTCTTTTTCCCTGAAACTCTCGAAATCCTTGACCTACACTTAAACCAGCTTCAAGGAAACCTCCCTGTTCTTCCAAAAACTCTATTTTATCTAGATTTGTCTAGCAACAATTTTACTACCTTTCCACACGATTATTTTCGCAACATGTCGCAGTTTTTTTTCTTTTCCCTCTCAAACAATAGTCTTACGGGAGATGTATCTGAACGTATATGTGATGTCAACATTACAATTCTCAATTTGTCTCACAACAATTTAAGTGGAAGAATACCGACATGCTTACTAGAAACTAGTGATTCACGTGAGATCCTGAATCTGGGTAATAACAACTTCAAAGGCCCAATTCCGGATGTGTTCCCAAGTAGTTGTTGGTTGAAGGTATTAGATCTCAATGGAAATTTCATTGAAGGGGAGATTCCAAAATCACTAGCCAATTGCTTTAATTTGGCGGTTTTGGACCTTGGGCACAATGAACTGATTGGTGAATTCCCCTACTTGGTGAAGAACATATCCAGTTTGCGTGTCCTCATTCTCCGATCCAACAAGTTGAATGGTAACATTGAGTGTCTAAATGCTAATGGAAGCTGGCCCGTGCTTCAAATATTCGACATCGCTCACAATAATTTTTGTGGCGAACTACCAAGACGATGGTTAACAAAGTTACAGGGAATGATGGCTGATGGAGATGATGCCGATGTAGAGTATCTAATCCGTCTTGACATAAATTATGTGTATAAGGTGACGTTGATCTCCAAAGGGATAGTGATGGAGCTGTCGAAGATCCTAACTATCTTCACTCACATCGATCTCTCCAGAAACAACTTCCATGGACCGATACCGGCGGAAATGGGTCAACTCAAAGCACTTTACTCCCTCAACTTGTCTCATAACTCTCTCACAGGTCAAATCCCTCCTTCCATAGGGAACTTGCGAAATCTGGAGTCATTGGACCTCTCGTGGAACAACCTCACTGGAACAATTCCAACACAACTCCAGAGCCTCACTTTCCTCGGATTTCTAAATGTCTCATTCAATCATCTGGTTGGAATGATCCCAACAGGCAATCAACTTCAAACATTCTCAGCCAATTCCTACATCGGAAACAAAGGACTATGTGGGTTCCCTTTGACAAAAAACTGCTCAGATATAGTGCCAGATCCAAAGGAAGACAACCATTCAAATTCTGGGAGAAAGATCGATTGGACTCTGTTAAGTGCTGAAATCGGACTCTTAACTGGGTTTGCGATTGTTGTTGCGCCGCTCATGTTTTCCCGCATATGGAGGATAAAGTACTATGAACGTGTTGATGACATCATTATCGAGATCTTGCCATTATCTGTGTCAAGGAAGTGGTTTCTGTGGACGACCCCGTAACTAGAAATGGCAGACTCGAGCTTGATTGGTGCATACCTGGTGAGTTAATAACTCTGTCCTTATCTCATTTTTTTTTTCTTTGGAGAGTTTAAATAATAATTCCATTCCCCTGTGTGATATATTTCCTGTAATTTTTCCGATCTCAAACTGTTTAAAGTCCAACTCAAAGTCGCGAATCAATTTGGAAGGAAATTAATTTAGAGTTAGAGAGAAACAAGATGGTAGTGCACTTGAGGACTAGTAATAAATCTTGTTTATTTTATTTCTGTCCGCTATTCAGCTTCTTTAGGCTTTCCAAGTATAATATTAAGACTTTGGAAAAAATTTTATATTCTCAAATTTGACACTGTAATACATAATCATCTGCTATTATAAATACAGTCTTAAAATCAGCTTTCACTTTTTCAAAACTTTCAATGCCTATCATATACATCCCAGTAAAGTTAATTTTCCAAGTTGTTATAACACGGAAAAGAAGCTTACAAATCGCAACTTAGTAAATTAAGACTTAACGAAAATATTGCATACTTATTAGATTCAGCTAGTTCACACTTAAAATGCTAAATATTTCATTTTGGTTGCATAAACATGATTGAATTTTCTTCGCTTATATTTGGCAAAGCTATAAACGTGTTTGTCATTTTTTGCTTCTTGAGTTGTTGATTTAAGTCATGTTTCTAGCTCTGTGCTACATCGACTGGTCTGCCCTATCATATTGTTGTTGTTTCTTGCATGTAGGATGTCGAAGGGCTGTGCTTGGTTTCTGTTGGAGAGTCGAGATTGTGTGCTACTTTGTTTCATGGGCGTGCTTTGTATCAAAGGATTTTAATTACCGTTGTGTGTTTGTGAAAATAAAAGGATCTCGTGGAATTCTGACTTGTATTTGAAAAGACTTGTTGGATTGTTGTACAGTTGTAGTTTTGCGATGCTGTGAACTTTTTCTTATCTTGTGCTTCTAGATCGAAAAATCGTGTCATGTTTGAAAGTAGGTTTCTTCCTCGTCGGATGCAACGGGTGAAAGCGTGGAGCTTGTAGGTTACTTTGTTTCCTGCAGATGTTTTTCTCAGAGGATTGTATTACTTGTGTTGATGAATAATAACAAGCAGCTTGTGAAACAGTTTGTGTTTCTTCTTTTTATTTTTATTTTATTTTTTATTTTTATTTTT
Source organism: Ficus microcarpa (assembly GCA_025413485.1). Classification (NCBI taxonomy): domain Eukaryota; kingdom Viridiplantae; phylum Streptophyta; class Magnoliopsida; order Rosales; family Moraceae; genus Ficus; species Ficus microcarpa. The sequence goes on along the minus strand of CM046381.1, from coordinate 22,835,767 downwards.
TTGGGATTTTTTATAATTTCGAACTCTGATATTTAATTTTGGAACCATGCTGAGGTAAAATGGGTTTTTATTCGTTTTTATTAAGTGTACCGTACGATTATACTGAACTGTTCGCGTTGGTAGGATTACACGACACTAGAGAAGTCGACAAAAAGTACATTAAAACGACGACAAAAAAAGATGATTTCGTTTGGAAACAACAATTATTATATAGAGGATAGCATGAATCGAGAAACGACACCAAGCTTAAAATATCTTCTATAAAATTGAGAAAAAAAAAAAAAGCCATATAATTAAAATAATGAACAACAGTAAACAAATGCAAAAAAGGAAATATCTACAAGATCGATTAAAACAATTAGGAAATGAGAGAAAGATAAAGACCACAAAGAATATCTATTAAAATGAAAATAGTTTAAAAAAAAAAAACTTAACAAATAATAAGTGTTTTGGCCAAAAAAAAAAAAGCATTAAAGATTAAAAGGACAGTGTCTTCTAGACGACAACAGCTTAAAACAACTATAACCTCAAAAACGACATCAATCTCTGTGTGTGTGTGTGTGTGTGTGTTACACAACGACATTAATCTGATTTATCAAAGGTTAATATTTGTTTTAAAAAATGTAGGAACTATTTATTGAACAAATATAACTAAAATAATTTATATTAAAAAAAAGATGCACTTTTTCGTTTTGCTATTTTTTTACTCTTTTTTTTTTTCTCTATATCTAGACCAATTTATACGTTTGACAATTTAACTAATTAATGATGAATCCGATGACTTTGGGCGTAGTTGACTGGAGGTAAAATAGAGGTCTACCATTCCAATATAATTTGCATAATAAATAAATAAATAAATAAAAAAAGAAAAGAAAGAATGAAGATTAAAAAGATAATAATGTGTTTGGATGAACTGTTTCATAGTTATCATTAGATTTCAATATAGTATCTATTTGATAGGATTATAAACAAGAACCACATCCCTAAAACTATACCCGAAAGGCAGCACTTTCTCTAAAATGGGTCAATCAACCAGAAGCATTGGTACTGATTGAAATTATTATTTGAATATTTTATTATTTCACAACAATTTACTTCAATCTAAATATATGTTACTTTTTTTTGTTTGAGAAAATTACCTAAATAACTAATTTTTTTTTTTCATATATTGACCAACATAACACAAATTTCCTATTTTTAACCAACATGATACAATTTTAGTTAATCTTTTTTTAATTTTATGTCGTATTGATCTAGATGTCGTATTATGCAAAAGTCTTTAAATTTTTCTCATTCAGGTGCTTGCCTATTTTGATTTGCTATCTTTTCCTCCTCTTCTTTAATTTTTAATACCTAGACCAATTTACACGTTTGAAAATATTACAAATTAATGATACATCCCAAGATTGGTGGTGAGGGACCGATTATTCGGCGTAGTTGACTGGATGTAAAACGGACGTGTACCACGTCACCATGGTTTATTATTTGTTATTACAATAAAAGTGGTGGAAATCTATATTATTCTTCTTCCCCAGCACCCCCTCCCCGCCAAACGATAATGCAGTGATTAGATATATATATATATATATTTAAATGTGTAAGGGGGTGACTAGAATTTTAGCTTCTCCTATATTTTACTTTCTCTCACTCTTACTCTCCTTTTTTAATGGGATTATAATGGATAATGTTGGAGATAAGATTGTATACTAAAACTGCACGCCATTCGATAAACAATGGAGATTGATCAGAGAATATAAGGACAGATATATATAAATATATATGTAGGCCCCTATACTACTAAGTCGTTAAAGTTTACGCGTTAATGTCCCTTTACATCATAAACAAGACTAATTATGAAATGCATACCACAACTGAATAATTATTTAAAAAAAAAAAAAAAAAGAGTAGGGACTACAAGTCTAGAAGACAACTTCGGAAGATGCTAAGAAAGTAGCAACTTTTTTTTGTTTCTAAGGAGCAATATAAGGCTTGTAAGACCCTTTACTTTTGATGCTTTCAACAAAGGCTTGCTAATTTTAATCCCCAAGGTCTCATTTATTTAAAGGTGCTCTATAGACATTTTTGTAGAAAATCATGCAAACTAAGATGCATAACAACCTCATAAACGATTTAAACGATAAAACAGTTTGATTCAACCAACGACAATGATCGATCGGTCAAAATGTGTTGAATTACCGGACAAAAAATGTCTATTATAAATTTTTCTCGGTGACAAATAATCATTCACACTCAACGCTAATATGTGGTTTTAAAATATGAACTCATAGAATGAAGGTTGAACCATGTAATCCTAAAAAATTGCACTCACCGAAAAATACATTATAAAGAATACTCTGTACGGCTTGCAGTGCTGGTTCCTCCACATTTCCTCAAAAATTTCATCCTCTAAATCAATGTCCAAAAAGAACAAACTTGGCTATGTCATTTATATACATAACATTACACAAGAATACAAAGACTCAAATATACTATATTTTATACTTTTTCGTAACAAATATAGCATTGATATTGATACATACATTAGAGAAATTTTCAGATGGTAGCACTATTTTTGTGCTATTGATCTGCAGTTTGTGTTTCTTTTTCTTTTTCTTTTTGTTTTTTGTTTTTTTTTTTTTGGGGATTTGAGAAGACTTTGTTCGAATATTGTACTATTTTTGTGCGAAACAGAAAATCTCTGAAAAATTCTCCACAAGGCTTTTTGGCTGTGTTATCTTAACAGCACTATTTGGTTACTGATTCAAACTCTACATTGTACTTGTCATTGAAGAGCAAGGCAATATTTATAACTCTTCGCAAGAATACAGATTAGAAAAGGGGAAAAGACCTACTAATTATCCTTTTTAAATCACCGGAACAACAACATCAAAGAATTTGTTTCAAGTTCTTTACTCGGATGGCTGAGAATGAAACTTAATAAGTAATCATAGAATGAGCCTTGTGTTTGTTTTTTCCCAGTTTTGGCCCTGTTTCGAAGATTGGACGACAAAGTAAAAGGACTTGTTTTCTTTTTTTTTTTTTCTTTTTTTTTCGTGCAAAATTATGTCAATGTCAAGTTTTATGTCAATGTCAAGTTTACCATAAACGTAATAGACCAACTTCATAGTTGCTAAAATAAAAGTTGGAACAGTAAAACGACAAACATCGTATGATTTTCCTCGGTGCAAACGACGGAAGTTTAGTACCAATACGAGGAAAACGACGTCTATTAGTAATAGGAATCTAACTTGATCTGCCAAGGGGAATGGAGGGTAGGGTAGTGGTTCTGCATAATTTTTTTATTTTTATTTTTAAATGATAATATCACATTTCGGTGACGGGCTTGAAAACAACCTGGTGCAACTCTAAGTATGCTCTTTGTTTTTCCTCTTTTTTTTTTTTTTCGTAAAGTATAGCTACGGTCTTATTTAACTGTTTTCATTTAAAAAAAAGGGGGGGGGGGGGGGGGAAATGTAACAAATATCATATTTCATATGTACTTTTAAATTTGATAACATATTTTTTAAAAGATGATAAATCATAGCATGTATTTTCAAGAGAATCCAAGATTTCAAGAAAATCCTTAAATTTCTTAGAAAATAAAATATTTTTCGTTAATTTTTAATAATAAATTTATGTGCATAGTTTCATATTAGATAGAGAAGGAGAGGAAGAGTGAGAGAGAGAGAGAGAGAGTCAGTGGAGGAAGGATAAGGGTTTTTATTTCATATTATGTAGTCATAGATTTAATTATGCTATTTTTTATAATGTTTAAAATTTTATACTATAATTTATTATTACTCTCTTCAAAAATGTTATTTTGTTCTTTCTCCAAAAAAAATATATATATATATATATATATATATAAACAAACGGATTCTATACAAGAACTTTCAATTTGAGGACAATTTCTAAGATAAATTTGACTATCTAGAGAAAAGAAATCGAAAGGGGACCTCCCATGAATTTTTTTTTTTTTTTTTGTTGAATTTCTGATAGAGAAATTCGAACTCTACATCTTTTGATGAAGTCATATGTACAATTACTGTTAAAATATACTAGCAATCATATTTAAATTAATTTTTCCAGTCCTTTATTACTAATACTATTGTTATAATTTTTACTATCAATATTTATTACATGTACACATACTCTATCAACGGAAAAAGTCTCTTGATACAAATTATTTAGATTGCATAAGGGCTTCAAAATTGTGAATGCAAAATAGGTTTAAAAGAATGTAATATGCAGGCAAAATGATATATAATTACAAATATATTAACTCTGATGTTTTTTGTAAATGAATTCTGTAAACATTCACTGATTGTTTAGACGAAAAAAGACTATTTCTTGATGGAAAAATCTTATAACAAAAAAATAATGACTCTGAAAGATATTTTAATACATTATTTTAATGGTTATATTTCATATTTACTTGAACGTCAATAATCTCTCAAACCAAACAAATTGAAATGTCAAGAATTATGACTCTGTATGATCATTTTTGACATTATGTTTAGGCATAGACTTTTAATGACTAAATGTTGACCAGAAAAGACTATTCACGTTGTGACACCGAATGGTTTTGTGAAACCATTGAAAGATTGCAAAAAGACTCAAATGATATTAATTTGCACTCTCAACAACTTTATAGGTTAAAATGAGTACTCTTATTTATTACATTTTCACTACAAACTGTTCAATTTCACTAAATGCACATTTTTAAAATTAAACTCATATCTAACATCTAAAGCATCTTCTCAAAGCATCCCCAAACAGGCCCTTCATCATGTGTTCTTGACAACTACATATATGTACTGTTCGTTTTAAGTGTCAATTCCATATAGAAAGCTCCTCTCTCTCTCTCTCTCTCTCTAATATGTTTTCTTATTCTTTTTTTTTTTCTAATAGATTTTTGTTGCCTAGAATGTTTCCTCGTATTGAAAGCCAAAAGTTGCAGAAAAACTCTAAAATCTTGGTGGATCTTCAAAGATATAATTAAGTATGATTAAAAAAACTAAGAAACGTCAACAAAAGACAAAATTGCGACGTCCTTTTAATTTTTCCTTTGCCACTCAATTTTCACCACCTTTACCCAAAGTGTAAGTTGATTCTTTCTCGACCGTTTTTTATACGGGTGATCCAAAGTCATCACCACCAAGTTCATCAATCTTTCTAAAGTTCACTTACTTTACATTTATTTATTGTTTATCCACAGAGACAATATTTAAATACTAATGACCGAAGGATCTATATATTGAATCTGATTCAATATTAATTGTCTGTATTGGGGACCCATTTTTAGCCTGATCAGGTTCTTTCTACAATTTTTTACCATAGCTGAATAATTATAAAATGCTCTATACGTAGAAGACAAGTGACAAGAAGTCTAGAACACAATTTTGGAAATAATTATAAATTCCACAAAAAAAAAATTGCCAACGAACAAGTAAGAGTTCTAAGAGCCTTTACTTTTGATGCTTTCGACAAAGGCTTGGTAATTTTAATGCAAAATGTTGCGTTTATTTAAAGGCGCTCCATAAATATTTTGTGGAAAAAATTGTGCAAACTAATTAGATGCATAACAACCGCATAAAGGGTGTGAAATCTTAGAAATTCTTCAACAAAAGATAGACATGACTACATTAATATAAAAAACAGTATGATTTCAGCACCAACAATCACGGTAGATCAAAGCATGTTGAACCTCTGATCGTATAAAAGCATCCGCTATAAAGTTTTCTCAGTAACAAAGAATGGTTTCACACTTAAGCTAATTTACGGTTTTAAAAATGAACTCAGAGAGTGAAGATTGGGCCATGGAATCATAAAAACAATTTCGCACATTATAAAAAGCATTAATTAAAAAAAATCAAAGCTACTTTGCAAAGTTCTCCTTGTTGGATACAGCTTTCCATCTCTTTTAACCACAAAAGACTTTTTAATAAAGTATAAGTAGTTCGTCGTTGCAAGACTTACTAACGAATTTGGCTTCTATCTTCTACGAACCATCATTAGTGCTGTCGAACTTGTAAATTGGGCAACATATGAATTATATATATATATATATATAAGGAAATAAAACAGTGAAATAGAGTTTCTCTTTTTTTTTTTTTTTAATAGTTGTTTTTTAATATGATTTTTGTTGCCTGGAATGTTTCCGCGTATCGAAAGCCGAAATTTGCGGAATACCTCTAAAATCATGGGGATCTGCGAAGATATAATTAAGTATGACTAAAAGAACTAAGAAACTTTAAAAAAGACAAAATTGCAACCTCCTTTTTTTTTTTTTTTTTTGTCCTTTGCCACTTAATTTTCACCATCTTTACCTAAATTGTTGATCCTTTCTCTACCGTTCTTTAGACGTGCTGGTTTTAAAATTTTTCATTTTATATACGGGTGATTCAAAGTCATCACGCTGTTCATTCATCTATCTAAATTTCACTTACTATATATTTATTTATTATTTATCCACAGAGATAAGACTTAAATTCCAACGAGAGAATGATTTATTGAATCTGATTAAATAATAATTGTCTGTTTTGATAACTTAATTTTAACTTGATTAGGTTCATTCTATAATTTATACCATGGCTGAATAATTATAAAATGCTCTATACGTAGAAGACAATTTTGGAAATAATTATAAATTCTAGAAAAATTGCCATTTTTTTTAATGAACAAATAAGAGCTCCAAAAGCCTTTGCTTTTGATGCTTTCAACAAAGGCTTGGTAATTTTAATGCAAAATATTGCATTTATTTAAAGGCGCTCCATAAACATTTTGTGGGAAAAATCATGCAAACTAATTAGATTCAAAAATAAAAAAAATTAAAAAAAAGATTCCCCTTTTTTGTTTTGCTGTTTTTTGTGCGTCTTCTTTTATTTATAATAATGCCTAAACCAATTTACACGTTTGAAAATCTAACTAATTAATAATGAATCCTAGGACTTGCGGAGAGACCAATCGTTCGGTGCAGTTGACTTGAGGTAAAAAAAAAACCAATTTATATATTTGTTATCAAATTAATGCCGTGATTTGATATATTTCATATGTATAAGTGGGTGACTAGAATTTAGCTTCTCCTATATTTTACTTTCTCTCACTCTTCCTCACCTTTTTAATGAGATTGAGATGATGGAGATAAGATTGTCTACTAAAGTTGCACGCCATTAGATAGATAATGGAAATTGATCAGAGAATATTGGGACAAAGAAATATGTATATATATATAGCTAAAATATACGCATGACTTTTATTGACATTCCTCTGTCTATTTTCTCTATCCTTTTCTTAAACCATCTGTAATTAAATGTCAATTACTACTTATTATATCCCTCTTATTTTTCTAAAAATATTCCTACAATTAAATTTTAATTTTAATCTTTTCTCGGAAAGTAATAAAGCCGAATTTTTTTTTTGGCCCTCTTTTTCGTTTCTTTTCTTTTTTCAAAAAAAAAAAAAAAAAAAAGGAAAAGATATGCATGTTTAACGACGCTTTTGTTTCCTGAAGTTAATTTTCTTCTTCTTCTTCAAATTCCTCAAAGGAATAATGTTTCTTCGTCTTCATAGAAATCCAACGTTTGTTCGTTTGTTCATATATCATCAAAGAACTAAAGTATAGTCTACTCTAACCATCGTTGATTTGTCAGAAGGAAAAAATATATAAACACCAGTTTTTTTGCTGTAAACAAACAATAACTTCATATACATACATATATAGATATATATATATATATATATAAGTATAGATAAAGAAACATTACTTCATAAAAGAGTACATATAAAACTATGATTTTATTTGTCTCACTTACCTTATTTCAAGTAAAACGCGATATCTCAAAAACAAGATTCAAAAAAATTAAAATGAAAAAATAGGGTAAATTATTAGGTTGAACCTGAATTTTTAACTTTGTACAACTTTGATTCTTAAACTTTTTTTCGTAGCTAAAATACCCCTAAACTATTAAAATATTACTACGATAGTCGTTCACATTAATTTCTCAATAGAATCCATTAGTTAGCATTACTTTTAAGTAAATTGTTAATGGATTCCAACAAAAAAATCAATGAAAACGACTATTACAGTAATATTTTAATAGTTTAGAAGTATTTTTTTACTCTTTTTTCGCAGCTGGAATGGTTATAAACAATTAAAAATATTGTTACGGTGGTACTTTCCATAATTTTTGAGATGGAACCCGCCATTAGCATCAACATTTTGATCGAGTTACTAAAAAATTTTATCCAAAAAGTAATAGAAATGACTATGCAATAATACTTAAATAGTTTAAAGGTATTTCAGTTATTAAAAAAAATTCGTGTACTAAAATTATATAAAATTAAAATTATAGGGACCAAATAAGCAATTTGCCTGAAGAAGAAGAAAAGCCACAAATTGATTTAAAAAAAATGGGATGGCTTAAAAAGTAGAGGATTGGCAGGTGAAAAAAAAAAAAGGAAGATAAAAATTAGAACTTAATTGTATATATGGACATTTTAGGAATAGTAAAGTAGGGAAACAAATATCATATTTCATATGTACTTTTATATTTGATGACATATTTTTTAAAAGATGATAAATCATAGCATGTATTTTCAAGAGAATCCAAGATTTCAAGAAAATCCTTAAATTTCTTAGAAAATAAAATATTTTTAGTTAATTTTTAATAATAAATTTATGTGCATAGTTTCATATTAGATAGAGAAGGAGAGGAAGAGTGAGAGAGAGAGAGTCAGTGGAGGAAGGATAGGGGTTTTTATTTCATATTATGTAGTCATAGATTTAATTATGCTATTTTTAATAATGTTTAAAATTTTATACTATAATTTACTATTACTCTCTTCAAAAATGTTATTTTGTTCTTTCTCCCAAAAAAAATATATATATATTAACAAACGGATTCTATACAAGAACTTTCAATTTAAGGACAATTTCTAAGATAAATTTGACTGTCTAGAGAAAAGAATTCGAAAGGAGACCTCCCACGATTTTTTTTTTTTGGTTGAATTTCTGACAGAGAAATTTGAATTCTACATCTTATGATAAAGTCATATGTACAATTACTATTAAAATATACTAGCAATCATATTTAAATTAATTTTTCCAGTCCTTTATTACTAATACTATTGTTATAATTTTTACTATCAATATTTATTACATGTACACATACTCTATCAACGGAAAAAGTCTCTTGATACAAATTATTTAGATTGCATAAGGGCTTCAGAATTGTGAATGCAAAATAGGTTTAAAAGAATGTAATATGCAGGCAAAATGATATATAATTACAAATATATTAACTCTGATGTTCTTTGTAAATGAATTCTGTAAACATTCACTGATTGTTTAGACGAAAAAAGACTATTTCTTGATGGAAAAATCTTGTAACAAAAAAATAATGACTCTGAAAGATATTTTAATACATTATTTTAATGGTTATATTTCATATTTACTTGAACGTCAATAATCTCTCAAACCGAACAAATTGAAATGTCAAGAATTATGACTTTGTATGATCATTTTTGACATTATGTTTAGGCATAGACTTTTAATGACTAAATGTTGACCAGAAAAGACTATTCACATTGTGACACCGAATGGTTTTGTGAAACCATTGTAAGATTGCAAAAAGACTCAAATGATATTAATTTGCACTCTCAACAACTTTATAGGTTAAAATGAGTACTCTTATTTATTACATTTTCACTACAAACTGTTTAATTTCACTAAATGCACATTTTTAAAATTAAACTCATATCTAACATCTAAAGCATCTTCTCAAAGCATCCCCAAACAGGCCCTTCATCATGTGTTCTTGACAACTACATATATGTACTGTTCGTTTTAAGTGTCAATTCCATAGAAAGCTCTCTCTCTCTCTCTCTCTCTCTCTAATATGTTTTCTTATTCTTTTTTTTTTTCTAATAGATTTTTGTTGCCTAGAATGTTTCCTTGTATTGAAAGCCAAAAGTTGCGGAAAAACTCTAAAATCTTGGTGGATCTTCAAAGATATAATTAAGTATGATTAAAAAAACTAAGAAACGTCAACAAAAGACAAAATTGCGACGTCCTTTTAATTTTTCCTTTGCCACTCAATTTTCACCACCTTTACCCAAAGTGTAAGTTGATTCTTTCTCGACCGTTTTGTATACGGGTGATCCAAAGTCATCACCACCAAGTTCATCGATCTTTCTAAAGTTCACTTACTTTACATTTATTTATTGTTTGTCCACAGAGACAATATTTAAATACTAATGACCGAAGGATCTATATATTGAATCTGATTCAATATTAATTGTCTGTATTGGGGACCCATTTTTAGCCTGATCAGGTTCTTTCTACAATTTTTTACCATAGCTGAATAATTATAAAATGCTCTATACGTAGAAGACAAGTGACAAGAAGTCTAGAACACAATTTTGGAAATAATTATAAATTCCACACAAAAAAAAATTGCCAACGAACAAGTAAGAGTTCTAAGAGCCTTTACTTTTGATGCTTTCGACAAAGGCTTGGTAATTTTAATGCAAAATGTTGCGTTTATTTAAAGGCGCTCCATAAATATTTTGTGGAAAAAATTGTGCAAACTAATTAGATGCATAACAACGGCATAAAGGGTGTGAAATCTTAGAAATTCTTTAACAAAAGATAGACATGACTACATTAATATCAAAAACAGTATGATTTCAGCACCAACAATCACGGTAGATGAAAGCATGTTAAACCTCTGATCGTATAAAAGCATCCGCTATAAAGTTTTCTCAGTAACAAAGAATGGTTTCACACTTAAGCTAATTTACGGTTTTAAAAATGAACTCAGAGAGTGAAGATTGGGCCATGGAATCATAAAAACAATTTCGCACATTATAAAAAGCATTAATTAAAAAAAATCAAAGCTACTTTGCAAAGTTCTCCTTGTTGGATACAGCTTTCCATCTCTTTTAACCAAAAAAGGCTTTTTAATAAAGTATGAGTAGTTCGTCGTTGCAAGACTTACTAACGAATTTGGCTTCTATCTTCTAGGAACCATCATTAGTGCTGTCGAACTTGTAAATTGGGCAACATATGAATTATATATATATATATATATATATAAGGAAATAAAACAGTGAAATAGAGTTTCTCTTTTTTTTTTTTAATAGTTGTTTTTTAATATGATTTTTGTTGTCTGGAATGTTTCCGCGTATCGAAAGCCGAAATTTGCAGAATACCTCTAAAATCATGGGGATCTACGAAGATATAATTAAGTATGACTAAAAGAACTAAGAAACTTTAAAAAAGACAAAATTGCAACCTCCTTTTTTTTTTTTTGTCCTTTGCCACTTAATTTTCACCATCTTTACCTAAATTGTTGATCCTTTCTCTACCGTTCTTTAGACGTGCTGGTTTTAAAATTTTTCATTTTATATACGGGTGATTCAAAGTCATCACGTTGTTCATTCATCTATCTAAATTTAACTTACTATAGATTTATTTATTATTTATCCACAGAGATAAGACTTAAATTCCAACGAGAGTATGATCTATTAAATCTGATTAAATAATAATTGTCTGTTTTGATAACTTAATTTTAGCTTGGGTTCATTCTATAATTTATACCATGGCTGAATAATTATAAAATGCTCTATACGTAGAAGACAATTTTGAAAATAATTATAAATTCTAGAAAAATTGCCATTTTTTTTAATGAACAAATAAGAGCTCCAAAAGCCTTTGCTTTTGATGCTTTCAACAAAGGCTTGGTAATTTTAATGCAAAATATTGCATTTATTTAAAGACGCTCCATAAACATTTTGTGGGAAAAATCATGCAAACTAATTAGATTCAAAAATAAAAAAATTAAAAAAAAGATTCCCCTTTTTTGTTTTGCTGTTTTTTGTGCGTCTTCTTTTATTTATAATAATGCCTAAACCAATTTACACGTTTGAAAATCTAACTAATTAATAATGAATCCTAGGACTTGCGGTGAGAGACCAATCGTTCGGTGCAGTTGACTTGAGGTAAAAAAAAAAAACCAATTTATATATTTGTTATCAAATTAATGCCGTGATTTGATATATTTCATATGTATAAGTGGGTGACTAGAATTTAGCTTCTCCTATATTTTACTTTCTCTCACTCTTCCTCACCTTTTTAATGAGATTGAGATGATGGAGATAAGATTGTCTACTAAAGTTGCACGCCATTAGATAGATAATGGAAATTGATCAGAGAATATTGGGACAAAGAAATATGTATATATATATATATAACTAAAATATACGCATGACTTTTATTGACATTCCTCTGTCTATTTTCTCTATCCTTTTCTTAAACCATCTGTAATTAAATGTCAATTACTACTTATTATATCCCTCTTATTTTTCTAAAAATATTCCTACAATTAAATTTTAATTTTAATCTTTTCTCGGAAAGTAATAAAGCCGAATTTTTTTTTGGCCCTCTTTTTCGTTTCTTTTCTTTTTTCAAAAAAAAAAAAAAAAAAAAGATATGCATGTTTAACGACGCTTTTGTTTCCTGAAGTTAATTTTCTTCTTCTTCTTCAACAATTCTTTTGTTTCCTCAAAGGAATAATGTTTCTTCGTCTTCATAGAAATCCAACGTTTGTTCGTTTGTTCATATATCATCAAAGAACTAAAGTATAGTCTACTCTAACCATCGTTGATTTGTCAGAAGGAAAAAATATATAAACACCAGTTTTTTTTGCTGTAAACAAACAATAACTTCATATACATACATACATATATATATATATATAAGTATAGATATAGAAACATTACTTCATAAAAGAGTACATATAAAACTATGATTTTATTTGTCTCACTTACCTTATTTCAAGTAAAACGCGATATCTCAAAAACAAGATTCAAAAAAATTAAAATGAAAAAATAGGGTAAATTACTAGGTTGAACCTGAATTTTTAACTTTGTACAACTGTGGTTCTTAAACTTTTTTTCATAGCTAAAATACCCCTAAACTATTAAAATATTACTACGATAGTCGTTCACATTAATTTCTCAATAGAATCTATTAGTTAGCATTACTTTTAACTAAATTGTTAATGGATTCCAACAAAAAAATCAATGAAAACGACTATTACAGTAATATTTTAATAGTTTAGAAGTATTTTTTTACTCTTTTTTTGCAGCTGGAATGGTTATAAACAATTAAAAATATTGTTACGGTGGTACTTTCCATAATTTTTGAGATGGAACCCGCCATTAGCATCAACATTTTGATCGAGTTACTAAAAAATTTCATCCAAAAAGTAATGGAAATGACTATGCAATAATACTTAAATAGTTTAAAGGTATTTCAGTTATTAAAAAAAATTCATGTACTAAAATTATATAAAATTAAAAGTATCGGGACCAAATAAGTAATTTGCCTGAAGAAGAAGAAAAGCCACAAATTGATTTAAAAAAAATGGGATGGTTTAAAAAGTAGAGGATTGGCAGGTGAAAAAAAAAAAGAAGATAAAAATTAGAACTTAATTGTATATATGGATATTTTTGGAATAGTAAAGTAGGGAAACAAGTAATAATTGATATTTAAAATGTAGTTGGTGGATTGAAGGTGATAAAAGTTAACAGAGGGCTCTCAATAGATGCCCTCAATAACCACATTTCTCGAAATTTTCATTTTCCAAGTGAAATGACCAAAATGGATATGTTTGGTCTTTCTGTGTATAAGGTCATTTATCTGAAGAAATAACTTTGAAGGGACGACGCTTTTGATACCATTGGTCATAACATAGCAAGACTTTTGACTGACGTGCTCATTCATATATATACACGGCTTGGGTTTTCTGGTTTAAGCACTTCAATTAGCTAATTTGATTTCTCCCTCTTGTTAATTTAATTATACCATGGCCGAATAATTATAAAATGCTCTATACGTAGAAGATAATTTTGGAAATAATTATAAATTCTAGAAAAAGTGCCATTTTTTTTAATGAACAAATAAGAGCTCCAAAAGCCTTTGGTTTTGATGCTTTCAACAAAGGCTTGATAATTTTAATGCAAAATATTGCGTTTATTTAAAGGCGCTCCATAAACATTTTGTGGGAAAAATCATGCAAACTAATTAGATTCAAAAATAAAAAAATTATAAAAAAAAAAAAATTCCCCGGTTTTGTTTTTCTGTTTTTTCTGCGTCTTCTTGTATTTATAATGCCTAAACCAATTTATCACGTTTGAAAATCTAACTAATTAATAATGAATCCTAGGACTTGCGGTGAGAGACCAATCGTTCGGTGCAGTTGACTTGAGGTAAAAAAAGAAAAAAAAAAAGAAAAAAGAAAAGAAAAGGTCTACCCCTTGATCACCTCGGTTATTATATATTTGTTATCAAATTAATGCTGTGATTTAATATATTTCATATGTATAAGTGGGTGACTAGAATTTAGCTTCTCCTCTATTTTACTTTCTCTCACTCTTCCTCACCTTTTTAATGAGATTGAGATGATGGAGATAAGATTGTCTACTAAAGTTGCACGCCATTAGATAGATAATGGAAATTGATCAGAGAATATTGGGACAAAGAAATATATATATATATATATATAGCTAAAATATACACATGACTTTTATTGACATTCCTCTATCTGTTTTCTCTATCCTTTTCTTAAACCATCTGTAATTAAATGTCAATTACTACTTATTATATCCCTCTTATTATTCTAAAAATATTCCTACAATTAAATTTTAATTTTAATCTTTTCTCGGACGGTAATAAATCCAATTTCTTTTTTGGCCCTATTTTTGGTTTCTTTTCTTTTTTCAAAAAAAAAAAAAAAAAAAAAAAAAGATATGCATGTTTAACCACGCTTTTGTTTCCTGAAGTTAATTTTCTTCTTCTTCTTCAACAATTCTTTTGTTTCCTCAAAAGAATAATGTTTCTTCGTCTTCATAGAAATCCAACGTTTGTTCATTTGTTCATATATCATCAAAGAACTATAGTATACAGTCTACTCTAACCATCGTTGATTTGTCAGAAGGAAAAAATATATAAACACCAGTTTTTTTGCTGTCAACAAACAATAACTTCATATATATACATATATATATGTGTGTAGATATAGAAACATTACTTCATAAAAGAGTACATATAAAACTATGATTTTATTTGTCTCACTAACCTTATTTCAAGTAAAACGCGATAACTCAAAAACAAGATTAAAAATAAAATAAAATAAAAAATAGGGTAAATTACTAGATTGAACCGTTGAACCCTGAATTTTTAACTTTGTCCAACTGTGATTCTTAAACTTTTTATCGTAGCTGAAATGTCCCTAAAGTATTAAAATATTGCTATGATAGTCATTTATATTAATTTTTGAATAGAATCCATTAGTTAGCATTATTTTTAACTAAATTGTTAATCATAAAAAAAAATCAATGAAAATGACTATGATAGTAATATTTTAATAGTTTAGAAGTATTTTTTTTGCTCTTTTTTCGCAGCTGGAATGGTTATAAACAACTAAAAACGTTGTTACGGTAGTACTTTCCGTAATTTTTGAGATGGAACCCGTCATGAGCATCAATATTTTGATCAAGTTACTAAAAATTTTCATCCAAAAAGTAATAGAAATGACTATGCAATAATATTTAAATAGTTTAAAGGTATTCCAGTTATTAAAAAAAATTCAGGTACTAAAATTATATAAAATTAAAAATAGTGGATCAAGGGTGATAAAAGTAAATAGAGGACTCTCAATAGATGCCGTCAATGTCCATATTTCCTAGAAATTTTCATTTTCCAAGTGAAATGACCAAAATGGATATGTCTGGTCTTTCTGTGTATAAGGTCATATATCTGAAGAAATAACTTTGAAGGGACAACGCTTTTGATACCATTATTCATAACATAGCAAGACTTTTGACTGACGTGCTCAAGCATATATATACATGGCTTGGGTTTTCTAGTTTAAGCACTTCAATTAGCTAATTTGATTTCTCCCTCTTGTTCAATCCCACAATGAGAAACAACATTCCACCGCTTTCATTGCCCTTCATTTGTTCAATCCTACTCGGCCTTTGCACACTCGTGGTTTCTCGCGAATGTCTTGGCTCTCAGCAATCTTTGTTGCTCCAATTGACGAACAGCCTAGATTTCTACCCTTACCATTCGACGACGCTCGTGACGTGGAACGAAAGTTCTGACTGCTGCTCCTGGGAAGGTGTAGCTTGTGAAGAGGGCCGTGTCACTCATCTTGACTTGAGTGACGAGGGAATCTATGGTCGGCTTGACAATTCAAGCACTCTTTTCAATCTCCAACATCTCAAGAGCCTTGATCTGTCTTATAACAACTTCAACTCCACAATCCCCTCCAGGATTGGTAATCTCACAAATTTGAGTCTTTTGAATCTAGCACATGCAGGCTTTAACGGGGAAGTGCCAGTTGCCATATCCCGTCTAAGAAGCTTGGTCACTCTTGATTTATCCTTTTCTGCAACATGGTTAGATGAAACGCACCTTGTGATACCAAATTTGAAGATGCTCGTTCAGAACCTCTCAAAGCTTCAAGAGCTACGCCTTGATGGTTCAAACATCTTAGCACCTGGGATCGGGTGGGGTCGAGCATTGTCAACTGCGCTGCCTAACCTTCGTGTCTTGAGTTTATCCAGTTGCTATGTTCCTGGCCCATTGGATGAGTCGCTTGGTGATCTTCGATCTCTATCAGTGGTTGATCTAGCAGGTACCAATTTGCCTTTTCCAGTTTCACAATCTTTTTGCGAAATTCTCATATTTGACTTTGTTGAATCTTCCAGTTTGCGGGTTGCAAGGAACATTTCCTAAGGAGATCTTCCAGGTACCATCACTACAGTTTATTGACCTCTCACGCAATGAATATCTTCAGGGAACTCTACCAGAATTTCAAATGAATAATTCTCTTCAAGAATTATATCTCTATCGAACAAAGTTTGCGGGGAGGCTGCCAACATCTCTTGGTAACCTTTGGAGCTTGTCTATCTTAGACCTTTCCAATTGCCAATTTGACGGCATACTTCCAAGTTCCATGTCAAAACTTACCCAAATTGTCGATATGCAGCTGTCAATTAATAAATTTACAGGCCAAGTTCCATCTTTTAATTTGTCCACCAAACTCGTTATGATAGATCTCTCTAATAATATTTTAACAGGGGAAATTCCTTCGTCTCTGTTCGCACTTCCATCTATGAAAATAATTATGCTGTCGAACAATGAACTTAGTGGTCCCATTCCCGAGTTTAAAGTGACGTCTTCTTCATTTTTGGATACCATAGATTTGAGTAACAACAATCTAGATGGTTTGATCCCCACATCCTTCTTCAAACTTGAAAATCTAACGTCCCTTAGTCTCTCTTGTAACAAGTTCAGTGGGACCAAACACCTGCCAAAGTTTAAAGGGTCTGGCAAACTTGAGAATCTTGATCTTTCTAATAATCAGATTTCAGGAGAGATACCTAAATGGATTTGGGTTTTTGGGAACGGCAGTCTTAGAGATTTGAATCTTTCACGTAATTACCTTGTGGGCATGCAAGAGCCTTTCTTTTTCCCTGAAACGCTCGAAATCCTTGACCTACACTTAAACCAGCTTCAAGGAAATCTCCCTGCTCTTCCAAAATCTCTATTTTATCTAGATTTGTCTAGCAACAATTTTACTACCTTTCCACACGATTATTTTCGCAACATGTCGCTGGTTTTTTTCTTTTTCTTCTCAGACAATAGTCTTACAGGAGATGTATCTGAACGCATATGTGTTGTCAACATTATAATTCTCGATTTGTCTCATAATAATTTAAGTGGAAGAATACCTACATGCTTACTAGAAACTAGTGATTCACGTGACATCCTAAATCTGGGTAATAACAACTTCAAAGGCCCAATTCCTGATGTGTTCCCAAGTGGTTGTTCGTTAAAAGCACTAGATCTCAATGGAAATTTCATTGAAGGGGAGATTCCAAAATCACTAGCCAATTGCTCTGATTTGGAGGTTTTGGACCTTGGGCGCAATGAACTGATCGGTGAATTCCCCTGCTTGGTGAAGAACATATTCAGTTTGCGTGTCCTCATTCTCCGATCCAACAAGTTGCATGGTAACATTGAGTGTCTAAATGATGATGGAAGCTGGCGTATGCTTCAAATATTCGACATCGCTCACAATAATTTTAGTGGAGAACTACCAAGACGATGGTTAACAAAGTTGCAGGGAATGACGGCTGATGGAGATAATGCCCATTCAGAGGTTCTAAGCTTTGATGCCTTACCTATTCCCGACGCAAATTATGTGTATACGGTGATAGTGATCTCCAAAGGGAGAGAGATGGAGCTGCCGAAGATTCTAACTATCTTCACTTACATCGATCTCTCCAGAAACAACTTCCATGGACCGATACCAGTGGAAATGGGTCAACTCAATGCACTTTACTCCCTCAACTTGTCTCACAACTCTCTCACAGGTCAAATCCCTCCTTCCATAGGGAACTTGCGAAATCTGGAGTCCCTGGACCTCTCGTGGAACAACCTCAGTGGAACAATTCCAACACAACTCCAGAGCCTCACTTTCCTCGAACTTCTAAATGTCTCATTCAATCATCTGGTTGGAATGATCCCAACAGGCAATCAACTTCAAACGTTCTCAGCCGATTCCTACATCGAAAATGAAGGACTATGCGGGTTCCCTTTGACAAAAAACTGCTCAGATAAAGGGCCAGATCCAAAGGAAGACAACCACTCAAATTCTGGGAGAAAGATCGATTGGACTCTGTTAAGTGCCGAAATCGGACTCTTAACTGGGTTTGCGATTGTTGTTGCGCCACTCATGTTTTCCCGCATATGGAGGATAAAGTACTACGAACGTGTTGATGACATCATTATCGAGATCTTGCCATTATCTGTGTCAAGGTGGTGGTTTCGGTGGACGACCCCGTGACTAGAAATGGCAGACTCGAGCTTGATTGGTGCCTGCCTGGTGAGTTATTAACTCTGTCATTATCTCCTTTTTTTTTTTTTTTTTCCTTTGAAGAGTGTAAATAATAATTCCATTCCCCTGTGTGATATTTTTCCTGTAATTTTTCCGATCTCAAACTGCTTAAAATCCAACTTAAAGTCACGAATCAATTTAGAAGGAAATTAATTTAGAAAGAAACAAGATAGTAGGGCACTTGAGGACTATTAATAAATCTTGTTTCTTTCATTTCTGTCGACTATTCCGCTTCTTTAGGCTTTCCAAATATAACATTAAGACTTTGGAACAATTTGTATATTCTCAAATTTGATATTGTAATACATAATCATCTGCTATTATAAATATAGTCTTAAAATCAGCTTTCACTTTTTCAAAACTTTCAATGCCTACACATATACATCCCAATAAAGTTTGTACCCAGAAAAGTTAATTTTCCAAGTTGTTATAACACGGAAAAGAAGCTTACAAATCGCAACTTAGTAAATTAAGACTTAACGAAAATATTGCATACTTACTAGATTCAACTAGTTCACACTTAAGATGCTAAATATTTCATTTTGGTTGTATAAACGTGATTGAATTTTCTTCGCTTATATTTTGCTAAGCTATAAACGTGTTTGTCATTTTTCGCTTCTTGAGTTGTTGATTTAAGTCATGTTTCTTGCTCTGTGCTACATGGACTGGCCTGCACGTAGGTTGTCGAAGGGCCGTACTTCGCAATCGTTGGAGAGTCGAGATTGTGTGCTACTTTGTTTCATGGGGGTGCTTCGTATCAAAGGATTATAATTACTGTTGTGTGTTTGTGAAAATAAAGGGATCTCGTGGAATTCCGACTTGTCTTTGAAAAGACTTGTTGGGGATTGTTGTACAGTTGTAGTTTTGCGATGCTGTGAACTTTTTCTTATCTTGTGCTTCTAGATCGAAAAATCGTGTCATGTTCGAAAGTAGGTTTCTTCCTCGTCGGATGCAACGGGTGAAAGCGTGGAGCTTGTAGGTTACTTCGTTTCCTGCAGATGTTTTTCTCAAAGGATTGTATTACTTGTGTTGATGAATAATAACAAGTAGCTTGTGAAACAGTTTGTGTTTCTTTTTTTTATTTTATTAATTTTTTTTTTTTTTGGGATTTGAGAAAACTTTGTTCGAATATTGTACTATTTTTGTGCGAAACAGAAAATCTCTGAAAAATTCTCCACAAGGCTTTTTGGCAGTGTTATCTTAACAGAACTATTTGGTTATTGATTCAAACTCTACATTGTACTTGTCATTGAAGAGCAAAGCAATATTTATAACTCTCCGCAAGAATACAGTTAGAAAAGGGGAAAAGACCTACTAATTATCCTTTTTAAATCATCGAAACAATAACATCAAAGAATTTGTTTCAAGTTCTTTACTCGGATGGCTGATAATGAAACTTAATAAGTAATCATAGAATGAGCCTTGTGTTTGTTTTTTCCCCTGTTTTTCCCAGTTTTAGTTTTTCAACCCTGTTTCGAAGATTGGACGACAAAATAAAAGGACTTGTTTTCTTCTTTTTTTTTTTTTTTATATTTTCTTTTTCGTGCAAAATTATGTCAATGTCAAGTTTTATGTCAATGTCGGGTTTACCATAAACGTAAGAGACCAACTTCATAGTTGCCAAAATAAAAGTTGGAACAGTAAAACGACAAACATCGTATGATTTTCCTCGGTGCAAACGACGGAAGTTTAGTACCAATACGAGGAAAACGACGTCTATTGGTAATAGGAATCTAACTTGATCTGCAAATGGGAATGGAGGGTACGGTAGTGGTTCTGCAGAATTTTTTTTTTAATTTTTAAATGATAATATCACATTCCGGTGACGGGCTTAAAAACAACCTAGTGCAACTCTAAGTATGCTCTTTGTTTTTCAAAAAATTTTTTTTCATAAAGTATAGCTACGGTCTTATTTAACTGTTTTCATTTAAAAAAAAAGGGAAAATGTAACAAATATCATATTTCATATGTACTTTTAAATTTGATAACATATTTTTTAAAAGATGATAAATCATAGCATGTATTTTCAAGAGAATCCAAGATTTCAAGAAAATCCTTAAATTTCTTAGAAAATAAAATATTTTTAGTTAATTTTTAATAATAAATTTATGTGCATAGTTTCATATTAGATAGAGAAGGAGAGGAAGAGTGAGAGAGAGAGAGAGTCAGTGGAGGAAGGATAAGGGGTTTTATTTCATATTATGTAGTCATAGATTTAATTATGCTATTTTTTATAATGTTTAAAATTTTATACTATAATTTACTATTACTCTCTTCAAAAATGTTATTTTGTTCTTTCTCCCAAAAATATATATATATATATATATATTAACAAACGGATTCTATACAAGAACTTTCAATTTAAGGACAATTTCTAAGATAAATTTGACTGTCTAGAGAAAAGAATTCGAAAAGGGACCTCCCATATTTTTTTTTTTTTGGTTGAATTTCTGGCAGAGAAATTCGAACTCTACATCTTATGATAAAGTCATATGTACAATCACTGTTAAAATATATTAGCAATCATATTTAAATTAATTTTTCCAGTCCTTTATTACTAATACTATTGTTATAATTTTTACTGTCAATATTTATTACATGTACACATACTCTATCAACGGAAAAAGTCTCTTGTTACAAATTATTTAGATTGCATATGGGCTTCAGAATTGTGAATGCAAAATAGGTTTAAAAGATGTAATATGCAGGCAAAATGATATATAATTACAAATATATTAACTCTGATGTTCTTTGTAAATGAATTCTGTAACACAACTTAAGCACATTCACTTATTGTTTAGATCAAAAAAGACTATTTCTTGACGGAAAAATCTTTTAACAAAAAAATAATGACTCTGAAAGATATTTTAATACATTATTTAATTTACTTGAACGTCAATAATCTCTCAAACCAAACAAATTGAAATGTCAAAAATTATGACTCAGTCTGATCATTTTCGGCATTATTTTTAGGCATAGACTTTTAATAACTAAATGTTGACCAGAAAAGACTACTAACATTGTGACACGAAAGGGTTTTATGAAACCATTGTAAGATTGCAAAAAGACTCAAATGATATTAATTAATTTAATTTGCACTCTCAACAACTTTATAGGTTAAAATGAGTACTCTTATTTATTATATTTTCATTACAAACTGTTCAGTTTCACCAAATGCACATTTTTAAAATTAAACTCATATCTAACATCTAAAGCATCTTCTCAAAACATCCCCAAATGGGCCCTTCATCATGTGTTCTTGACAACTACATATATGTACTGTTTGTTTTTTAAGTGTCAATTCCATAGATAGCTCCTCTCTCTCTCTCTCTCTCTCTCTCTCTCTCTAATATGTTTTCTTATTCTTTTCTTTTTTAATAGATTTTTGTTGCCTAGAATGTTTCCTGGTATTGAAAGCTAAAAGTTGCAGAAAAACTCTAAAATCTTGGTGGATCTTCAAAGATATAATTAAGTACGATAAAAAAAAAACAAAACAAAACTAAGAAACGTAAAAAAAAAAGACAAAATTGCGACGTCCTTTTAATTTTTCCTTTGCCACTCAATTTTCACCACCTTTACCCAAAGTGTAAGTTGATTCTTTCTCGACCGTTTTTTATACGGGTGATCCAAAGTAATCACCACCAGATTCATCGATCTTTCTAAAGTACACTTTACATTTATTTATTACTTATCCACAGAGACAATATTTAAATACCAATGACCGAAGGATCTATATATTTGTAAATCTTATTCAATATTAATTGTTTGTATTGGGGACCCATTTTTAGCCTGATTAGATTATTTCTATAATTTTTTACCATAGCTGAAAAATTATAAAATGCTCTATACGTAGAAGACAAGTGACAAGAAGCCTAGAAAACAATTTTGGAAATAATTATAAATTCCAAAAAAAAAAAAAAATTGCCAATGAACAAGTAAGAGTTCTAAGAGCCTTTACTTTTGATGCTTTCGACAAAGGCTTGGTAATTTTAATGCAAAATGTTGCGTTTATTTAAAGGCGCTCCATAAACATTTTGTGGAAAAAATTGTGCAGACTAATTAGATGCATAACAACCTCATAAAGGGTGTGAAATCTTAGAAATTCTTCAACAAAAGATAGACATGACTACATTAATATCAAAAACAGTACGATTTCAATACCAACAATCACGGTAGATCAAAGCGTGTTGAACCTCTGATTGTATAAAAGCATCCGCTATGAAGTTTTCTCAGTAACAAAGAATCGTTTCACACTAAAGCTAATTTACAGTTTTAAAAAATGAACTCAGAGAGTGAAGATTGGGCCATGGAATCATAAAAAAATTTCGCACATTATAAAAAGCGTTAATTAAAAAAAATCAAAGCTACTTTGCAAAGTTCTCCTTGTTGGATACAACTTTCCAGCTCTTTTAACCAAAAAAGGCTTTTTAATAAAGTATAAGTAGTTCGTCGTTGCAAGAATTACTAATGAATTTGGCTTTTATCTTCTAGAAATTCCATCATTAGTGCTGTCGAACTTGTAAATTGGGCAACATTTGAATTATATATATATATATATATATATATATATAAGGAAATAAAACAGTGAAATAGAGTTTCTTTTTTTTTTAATACATCGTTTTTTAATGTGATTTTTGTTGCCTAGAATGTTTCCGCATATCGAAAGCCGAAATTTACGGAATACCTATAAAATCATGGGGATCTGCGAAGATACAATTGAGTATGACTAAAAGAACTAAGAAACTTTAAAAAAGACAAAATTGCAACCACCTTTTTTTTGGTCCTTTACCACTTAATTTTCACCATCTTTACCTAAATTGTTGATCATTTCTCTACCGTTCTTTAGACGTGCTGGTTTTTCAATTTTTCCGTTTTATATACGGGTGATTCAAAGTCATTACGTTGTTCATTGATCTATCTAAATTTCACTTACTATAGATTTATTTATTATTTATCCACAGAGATAAGACTTAAATTCCAATCAGAGAATGATCTATTGAATCTGATTAAATAATAATTGTCTGTTTTGATAACTTAATTTTAGCTTGATTAGGTTCATTCTATAATTTATACCATGGCTGAATAATTATAGAATGCTCTATACGTAAAAGGCAATTTTGGAAATAATTATAAATTCTAGAAAAATTGCCATTTTTTTAATGAACAAATAAGAGCTCCAAAAGCCTTTGCTTTTGATGCTTTCAACAAAGGCTTGGTAATTTTAATGCAAAAAATTGCGTTTATTTAAAGGTACTCCATAAACATTTTGTGGGAAAAATCATGCAAACTAATTAGATTCAAAAAATAAAAAAATTATTAAAAAAAAAAAGATTCCCCTCTTTTTTTTTTTTTTTTGGCTGTTTTTATGCGTCTTCTTTTATTTATAATGCCTAAACCAATTTACACGTTTGAAAATCTAACTAATTAATAATGAATCCTAGGACTTGCGGTGAGAGACCAATCGTTCGGTGCAGTTGACTTGAGGTATAAAAAAAAGAAGGTCTACCACTTGATCACCTTGGTTATTATATATTTGTTATCAAATTAATGCCGTGATTTAATATATTTCATATGTATAAGTGGGTGACTAGAATTTAGCTTCTCCTATATTTTACCTTCTCTCATTCTTCCTCACCTTTTTAATGAGATTGAGATGATGGAGATAAGATTGTCTACTAAAGTCGCACGCCGTTAGATAGATAATGGAAATTGATCAGAGAATATTGGGACAAAGAAATATATATATATATATATATATAGCTAAAATACACACATGACTTTTATTGACATTCCTCTATCTATTTTCTCTATCCTTTTCTTAAACCATCTGTAATTAAATGTCAAATACTACTTATTATATCCCTCTTATTATTCTAAAAATATTCCTACAATTAAATTTTAATTTTAATCTTTTCTCGGAAAGTAATAAAGCCCAAATTTTTTTTTGGCCCTCTTTTTCGTTTCTTTTCCTTTTTCAAAAAAAAAAAAAATATATGCATGTTTAACGACGCTTTTGTTTCCTGAAGTTAATTTTCTTCTTCTTCTTCAACAATTCTTTTGTTTCCTCAAAAGAATAATGTTTCTTCGTCTTCATAGAAATCCAACGTTTGTTCATTTGTTCATATATCATCAAAGAACTATAGTATACAGTCTACTCTAACCATTGTTGATTTGTCAGAAGGAAAAAATATATAAACACCAGTTTTTTTGCTGTAAACAAACAATAACTTCATATATATACATACATATATATATATATGTGTGTGTAGATATAGAAACATTACTTCATAAAAGAGTACATATAAAACTATGATTTTATTTGTATCACTAACCTCATTTCAAGTAAAACGCGATATCTTAAAAACAAGATTCAAAAAAATAAAAATAAAAAAATAGGATAAATTACTAGGTTGAACCCTGAATTTTTAACTTTGTACAACTATGGTTCGTAAACTATTTTTCGTAGCTGAAATGCCCCTAAACTATTAAAAAATTACTACGATAGTCGTTCACATTAATTTTTGAATGGAATCTATTAATTAGCAGTACTTTTAACTAAATTGTTAATGTATTCCATCAAAAAATCAATGAAAATGACTATTACAATAATATTTTAATAGAATATTATTAATAATATTTTAATAATATTTTAATAATCGTTCACATTAACTACTAGGTTGAACCCTGAATTTTTAACTTCGTACAACTGTAGTTCGTAAACTATTTTTCGTAGCTGAAATGCCCCTAAACTATTAAAATATTACTACGATAGTTGTTCGTATTAATTTTTAAATAGAATCCATTAGTTAGCATTACTTTTAACTAAATTGTTAATGGAATCCATCAAAAAATCAATGAAAATGACTATTACAATAATATTTTAATAATTTAGAAGTATTTTTTTGCGCTTTTTTTATAGCTGGAATGGTTATTAACAATTAAAAACGTTGTTAAGATAGTACTTTCTGTAATTTTTGAGATGGAACCCATCATTAGCATCAATATTTTGATCAAGTTACTAAAAAATTTCATCCAAAAAATAATGGAAATGACTATGCAATAATATTTAAATAGTTTAAAGGTATTCCAGTTATTTAAAAAAATTCATGTACTAAAATTATATAAAATTAAAAATATAGGGACTAAATAAGCAATTTGCCGAAGAAGAAGAAAAGCAACAAATTGATTTCAAAAAATGGGATGGTTTAAAAAATAGAGGATTGACTTGACAGGTGAAAAAAAAAAAAAAAGATAACAATTAGAACTTAATTGTATATATGGACATTTTTGGAATAGTAAAGTAGGGAAACAAGTAATAATTGATATTTAAAATCTAGTTGGTGGATGGAGGGCGATAAAAGTTAATAGAGGGCTCGAAACTTTCATTTTCCAAGTGAAATGACCAAAGTGGATATGTTTGGTCTTTCTGTGTCATATATCTGAAGAAATCACTTTGAAGGGACAACGCTTTTGATACCATTATTCATAACATAGCAAGACTATTGACTGACGTGCTCAAGCCTATATATACATGGCTTGGGTTTTCTGGTTTTTAGCACTTCAATTAGCTAATTTGATTTCTCCCTCTAGTTAAATCCCACAATGAGAAACAACATTCCACCGCTTTCGTTGCCCTTCATTTTCTCAATCCTACTCGGCCTTTGTACACTCGTGGTTTCCGGAGAATGTCTTGGCTCTCAGCAATCTTTGTTGCTCCAATTGAAGAACAGCCTAGATTTCGACCGTGATTATTCGACGAAGCTCGTGACGTGGAACGAAAGTTCTGACTGCTGCTCCTGGGAAGGTGTAGCCTGTGAAGAGGGCCGTGTCACCCATCTCGACTTGAATGGCGAGTTCATCGATGGTCGGCTTGACAATTCAAGCACTCTTTTCAATCTGCAACATCTCAAGAGCCTTGATCTGTCTGATAACAACTTCAACTCTACAATCCCCTCAAGGATTGGTAATCTCACAGATTTGAGTCTTTTGAATCTAGCATCTGCAGGCTTTTGGGGGGAAGTGCCACCTGCCATATCCCGTCTAAGAAGCTTGGTCACTCTTGATTTATCCTTTTCTGATGGGTCCAATGAAACGAAGCTTGTGATACCAAATTTGAAGATGCTCGTTCAGCACCTCTCAAAGCTTCAAGAGCTACGCCTTGGTGGTTCAAACATCTCAGCATCTGGGAGCGGGTGGTGTCACGCATTATCATCCTCACTGCCTGACCTTCGTATCTTGAGTTTACGCCATTGCTCTGTTCCCGGCCCATTGGATGAGTCGCTTGTGAAGCTTCAATCTTTGTCAGTGGTTGATCTAGAAGGTACCATTTTGTCTTCTCCAGTTCCACAATCCTTTGCGAAATTCTCCAACTTGACTTTCTTGAATCTTCGTAATTGTGGGCTACTAGGCACATTTCATAGTGCAATCTTCCAAATACCAACACTTCAGATCATTAAGATTTCATTAAATCACTTTCTTCAGGGTACTCTACCAGACTTTCAAATAAATAATTCTCTTCGAGAAATACATCTCTCTTCCACTAAGTTTGCAGGGAGGTTACCAGAATCTCTCGGTAACCTTCGGAACCTATCCATATTGCAACTTTCCAAGTGTCAATTTAATGGCATACTTCCAAGTTCCATGTCAAACCTCGTCCAACTTGTTCATGTTGATCTGTCAAGAAATAATTTTACAGGTGCAGTCCCATCTTTTAATTTGTCCAAGAAACTCACCAGTATATATCTTTCTCACAATGGTCTAGCCGGTGAAATTCCTTTTTCTCTATTTTCACTTCCACATTTGGAAAGCATTTTGTTGTCCAACAACCAATTCAGTGGTCCCATTCTTGAGTTTAAAACGACATCCTCTGCATCATTCTATACCCTGGATTTGAGTCACAACAATCTAGAAGGGCTAATTCCGGCATTCATCTTCAAACTTGGATATCTGAGAGAGCTATATTTGTCTTACAACGGGTTCAATGTCACCGAAAACCCCACAATGTTTCCAGGGTCTAGCAACCTTCGTTCGCTTGATCTTTCATCTAATAGTCTCAGATCATTTCCTGATTTAAAGAATCTATCAAAGTTAGTATATTTGGATCTTTCTAATAACCAGATTTCAGGAGAGATACCTAAATGGATTTCGGAAGCCGGGAACGGGAGTCTTTCATATCTGAATCTTTCACATAATAACCTTGCGAGCGTGCAGGAACCATTTGTTTTCCTTGAACATCTTGAAATCCTTGACCTACACTTTAACCAGCTTCAAGGAAACATCCCTGTTCTTTCAAGAAATCCTTATTATCTAGATTTCTCTAGCAATAATTTTACTGCCTTTCCACATGATTATTTTCGCAACATGTCGGGGTTAATTTTCTTTTCCCTCTCAAACAATAGTCTTGCAGGAGATGTATCTGAATGCATCTGTGATGTCAACATTACAGTTCTCGATTTATCTCGTAATAATTTAAGTGGAAGAATACCTACATGCTTACTAGAAACTAGTGATTCACGTGAGATCCTGAATCTGGGTGATAACAACTTCAAAGGCCCAATTCCTGATGTGTTCCCAAGTGGTTGTTGGTTGAAGGCATTAGATCTCAATGGAAATTTCATTCAAGGGGAGATTCCAAAATCACTAGCCAATTGCTTTGATTTGGAGGTTCTGGACCTTGGGCACAATGAACTGATCGGTGAATTCCCCTGCTTGGTGAAGAACTTATCCGGTTTGCGTGTCCTCATTCTCCAATCCAACAAGTTGCATGGTAACATTGAGTGTCTAAATGCTAAGGGAAGCTGGCTTGTGCTTCAAATGTTCGACATCGCTCACAATAATTTTAGTGGAGAACTCCCAAGACGATGGTTAACAAAGTTGCAGGGAATGATGGCTGATGGAGATAATGCCAATTCAGTTGTTCTAAGCTTTGCCGGACCTGTTACCTTCGCCTATTATGTGTATAAGGCGATAGTGATCTCCAAAGGGAGAGAGATGGAGCTGCCGAAGATCCTAACTATCTTCACTTACATCGATCTCTCCAGAAACAACTTCCATGGACCGATACCGGCGGAAATGGGTCAACTCAAAGCACTTTACTCCTTCAACTTGTCTCATAACTCTCTCACAGGTCAAATCCCTCCTTCCATAGGGAACTTGCGAAAGCTGGAGTCCTTGGACCTCTCGTGGAACAACCTCACTGGAACAATTCCAACACAACTCCAGAGCCTCACTTTCCTCGAACTTCTAAATGTCTCATTCAATCATCTGGTTGGAATGATCCCAACAGGCAATCAACTTCAAACGTTCTCAGCCGATTCCTACATCGGAAACGAAGGACTATGTGGGTTCCCTTTGACAAAAAACTGCTCAGATAAAGGGGCAGATCCAAAGGAAGACAACCAGTCAAATTCTGGGAGAAAGATCGATTGGACTCTGTTAAGTGCTGAAATCGGACTCTTAACTGGGTTTGCGATTGTTGTTGCGCCGCTCATGTTTTCCCGCATATGGAGGATTAAGTACTATGAACGTGTTGATGACTTCATTATCGAGATCTTGCCATTATCTGTGTCAAGGTGGTGGTTTCGGTGGACGACCCCGTGACTAGAAATGGCACACTTGAGCTTGATTGGTGCGTGCCTGGTGAGTTAATAACTCTGTCAGTATCTCCATTTTTTTTTTTTCCCTTTGAAGAGTTTAAATAATAATTCCATTCCCCTGTGTGATATTTTTCTTGTAATATTTCCGATCTCAAACTGCTTAAAGTCCAACTTAAAGTCACGAATCAATTTGGAAGGAAATTAATTTACAGAGAAACAAGATGGTAGTGCACTTGAGGACGATTAATAAATCTTGTTTCTTTCATTTCTGTCCACTATTCAGCTTCTTTAGGCTTTCCAAATATAATATTAAGACTTCGGAACGATTTGTATGTTCTCAAATTTGATATTGTAATACATAACCATCTGCTATTATGAATATAGTCTTCAAATATTGCATACTTATTAGATTCAGCTAGTGCACACTTAAGATGCTAAATACTTCATTTTGGTTGTATAAACATGATTGAATTTTCTTCGCTTATATTTTCACTAAGCTATAAACGTGTTTGTCATTTTTTGCGTTTTGAGTTGTTGATTTAAGTCATGTTTCTAGCTCCGTGCTACACGGACTGGCCTGCTCTTTCATATTGTTGGTTTTCTCGAATGTAGGATGTTGAAGGGCCGTGCTTGGCTGGGGATTTTCGTTGGAGGGTCGAGATTGCGTGCTACTTAACTCTGTTTCGTGAGGATGCTTTTGTATCAAAGGATTTTAATTACTGTTGTGTGTGTATGAAAATAAAAGGATCTCGTGGAATTCCAATTTGTATTTGAAAAAGGATTTTAATTACTGTTGTGTGTGTATGTCCTTTTCTTATGTTTTGCATCTTGATCGAAGAATAGTGTCGTGTCTGAAAGTAGGCTTCTTGCCCGTGCGATGCAACGGGGAAACGTGTGGTGATTGTATGTTCACTTTTGTTTCCTGTGGATGCTTTTATCAAACGATTATACTACTTATGTTGATGAATATTAACAAGTAGCTTGTGAAACACTTTTTTTTTTTTTTTTTTTTTTTTGGATTTGAGAAGACTTTGTTATATTATTGAATTATTTTTGTGCGAAAACAGAAAATCTGCAAAATTCTCCACAAGAACATTGAAAAGACGCCAAAAAAAAAAATTTGATATCAGCTGCAAACGACAATTATGGCATTAGACGGCAGCTTGAATTGAGAAACGACAATGAGCTAAAAACAAGAATATATGTTCCCTTAAAAAATAAAAATAAAATAAAATAAACTTTATAAGAAAACTACATGAAAAAGTCGAAAAATCACAACAAAATGAAAAAAAGGCAAAGATATACAAATAAATAAAATGCGAAAAAAAATTACATGATCGATGAAAATAATATAGGAAATGAGAGAAATGAAACAAAAAAACAAAAAAACAAAAAAAAAAAAACAAAAAATCAAAAAAAAAACTCTAAAAAGAAAAAAACAAATGTAAAATACAAAAATAGTAAAAAAAAATATTTATTTAAAAGAATAATGACGATTAAAAGGCAATAGTGTGTTCTGGACAAACCATTTCAATGGTTATTATGGGACTCTAATATAATATCCATTTGGTAGGCTATGATCAAGAACCACATTTCTAAAAGTTTACACGAAAATTAGGACTCTCTAGAATGGGTCAATCAATATATATTTGCAAGTTTTAATATTTCACAATAACTTAACTCAACTCCAAATATGAATTTTTGCACTCTTTAAAAATTCCTAACAAAACTCATTTTTTTCCATTACACTATTTAAATGTTACTTTACAAAAACTATCCAGATATACATTTAATTTAAATCTACAATTTAAATTTTATATTTGAATACAAATATTGAGTTTAAATAAACATTTGAGTATAATTTATAATAAAAACTCGGAATTTCTACATGACAACTTAAAACAACAATGTCCTCAAAATTACATCAAACTCTATCCCTCTCTTTCTTTTTTACAGGTACAAAATGAATCTGGTTAAACAAATACAAATTGATGTTTTAAAAAAAAGTTTGGGAACTATTTGTGAGACAAATTTGACTGAATACTAATTGTAAAGAGTGGATTTGTATTCAAAATGAAAAAGATGCCCTTCTTTGTTTTGCTATTTTTCTCCTCTTTTTATTTTTAAATTTTTATACCAAGACCAAATTACACGTTTGACAATACAACCGACTAAGGAAGGTTCTTACGATTTTAGGTGAGGGACCAATTATTCGGCTTATTTGACTGGGGGTAAAAAGTAGGTCTACCACTTCACCATGGTTATTTTGTTGTCAAAATAAAGGTGGTGAAAATATCTATTTCATTTCTGATAATGCAGTGATTTAATATATTTTATACGTATAATTGGGTGACTAGAATTTAGCTTCTTCACCTTTTTTTTTTTTTTTTTTTTTTAACTTTGTCTCACTCTTCCTCTCCTTTTTAATGAGGTTCATTATATATATGAATGGTCTCTATTTCACTTGACGGTTGTAATTTTATAGTAAATTATCTATACTAATTAGTTGACTTACTTCTAATTTTTTGTAAAATTTTTGTGCAACATGCTATGGTTTAGCAGTTATTGGTGTAAAATACAAGTATTACTCAAAAAATTATAATGAAATCACCAAATTATTTAAATTACATATAAGAACAATACGAATGATCGATGAAAGCGTGTTGAACCTCCGGTCCATAATACGCCTGCAAAGTTCTCGTTGATCTTGGATATAACTTTCAACAATTACTTATGGGGATTTGGTTTTTATCCTCTAAGAAGCATTATTAAGTATGGTCAAACTTGTTAATTGGGGGTAATATAATATATATATATATATATATATATATATGAGGAAATAAAACAGCGAAATAGAGTATCTTTTAAGGTTCAAACTAGAATTGCACTAACTCTCCTTTGTTGAGTGTAGAACTACCCCATCATCTATGGTCTTCCACTTATTTGGTTTATGTTTTTTATACTATCGATCATGCGCAAATTGCTAGATCTTTAATGAAATACAAATGCATATATATAATTTTCATTAATGAGAAATAATATTTATAATTTTCTTCAAGATCTACTAACTGTCATTTCAAATCTTCGGAACGACGACGTCAAATAATTCGTATCACGCTCTTTACTTGGTTCAAGGAATCTCACATGAGCCCTATTTTCTTTCTTTTTTCTCTCCCTGTTTTTCCCAGTTTTTGGTTTTTCCCCTTGTTTTAACATTAAACGAAGGACTTATTTTCAATATATATATTTATATATGTATATATATAAATTGCGTGCAAAATTATCTCAACCTCATAATAACGACGACGGCATGAATTGAGAAACGACGACAATATCTTCCCATAAAATAAGAATATAAAAAAAAAAAAAACGACACAAACTCGAAAAACTACGTACCATAAAATTTAAAAAAGAAGGCCAATAATTTAAAAGAAAAACATAAACGACAGTAAATTAAACTAAATGAAAAAATAAAATAAAATAAATCTATACAATGGACAAAAAAAATTACGGAAATGATAGAAACAAAAGACCAGAAAGCACATATTTGTCTATTTAGTCTTGCATTATGAGTATTATGTCACTTTGGTTTCTGAATTTTTGATTTTGATCAATTTAATCCCGAACTTTCAATATAGACAGTTTTGATCCCTCATCTTAAAATTGACAAACGATTTTTGAAATTTGACATCGATAAATGTATCCCTACCGCATGATAATCAAAAATTTTAAATTGATCATCACATTAAGTTCAAAAAGTTATAGTTTTAAGGGATTTAACGAGAGCAAGGAGGAAATTTTTTTTTTTACTTAGCGTTAATTTCGCCTTTTTTTTTTCCTCTTTTGAAGTAAACAAATTTTGACTTTTAATTTAATTGTTTGGCCTTTTCTATCGAACTGTTGATGCTTTACGTTGTATTTTTTTCGTTGTCTCGTACTTTTTTTTTTCGTTGGATTATATATGGAGATTGTATGTTACTTTGTTTCCTGCGGATGCTTTTATCAAACGATTATATTACTTATGTTTCCCGCGGAGATTGTGAAAAACTTTTTTTTTTTTTTTTTTTTTTTGGATTTGAGAAGACTTTGTTAGATTATTGAATTATTTTTGTGCGAAAACAGAAAATCTGCAAAATTCTCCACAAAAACATAGAAATGACGCTGAAACAAGAAGAAGAAGAAGAAGAAGAAGATGTCGGCTGTAAACGACAAATATGACATTAGACGGCAGCTTGAATTGAGAAACGACAATGAGCTAAAAACAAGAATATCTCTTCCCCTAAAATAAAAATAAAAAATAAACCTTTATTAGAAAACTACATGAAAACGTCGAAAAACCACCCACAAAAAAATGAAAATAATGGGCAAAGAAATACAAATAAATAAAGTGCAAAAAAAAAAAAATTACATGATCGATGAAAAACGTAATGGAAATGAGAGAAATGAAAAAAAAAAAACAATAAAAAGAAAAAAACAAATGTAAAAACTAAAAGAGTAAAAAACAAATATATTATTTAAAAGAATATTGAAGATTAAAAGGCAATAGTGTGTTTTGGATGAACCATTTCAATGGTTATTATGGGACTCTAATATAATATCCATTTGGTAGGCCATGATCAAGAACCACATTTCTAAAAGTTTACACGAAAATTAGCACTCTCTAGAATGGGTCAATCGATAAGAAGTTGGCATTGGTGTGAAATTTGTTTGCAAATTTTAATATTTCACAATAACTTAACTCTGAATTTTTACTCTTTAAAAATTCCTAACAAACTCATTTTTTTACATTACACTATTTAAATGTTACTTTAAAAAAATTATCCAAATATATATTTAATTTGAATACACAATTTAAATTTTATATTTGAATATAAACATTGAGTTTAAATAAACATTTGAGTATAATTTATAATAAAAACTCGGAGTTTCTACATGACAACCTAAAACAACAATGTCCTCAAAATCACATCAAACTCTCTCTCTCTCTTACTTTTTTACAGGTACAAAATGATATTAATCGAGTTAAAATACAAATTGATGCTTTGAAAAAAGTTCAGGAACTATTTGTGTGACAAATTTGACTGCATACTAATTGTAAAGAGTGGATTTTTTTCAAAATGAAAAAGATGCCCTTCTTTGTTTTGCTATTTTTCTCCTCTTTTTATTTTTAATTTTTTGTACCAAGACTATTTACATGTTTGACAATACAACCGATTAATGATGGTTCTTATGATTTTAGGTGACGGACCAATTATTCGGCTTATTTGATTGGAGGTAAAAAGTAGGTCTACCACTTCACCATGGTTATTTTGTTATCAAAATATTAATTTCATTTCCAGTAATGTAGTGAATTTAGTTTTTTCTTTTTCCACTTTGTCTCACTCTTCCTCTCCTTTTTAATGATAATAATAATTTACTACTAAGTCGTTATGTAGAAGACTAGTGACTAGAAGTCCAGAAGATAATTTTGGAATATTTAATAAATTCTACGATAGTTGCCCCTTTTTTATTTTTTATTTTATTTTTATGAACAATATGAGATTTTGATAAGAACCGTCTATAAGTACAACTAACTTGTAAATTTGGTTATAAATGAAATCTATAATAATCTTTCTATATCTTCTTCATGTATAAAAGTCTCAAAAACCAAATCACCCTCATTCTGCCGCGTGTCCTCGACTTTGGTTTTTTTTTTTTTTTTTTTTTCCTTTCTCCTTCTAATGCCTTTTTATTTTCTCCCTTTTTAGTTGCTTTTTCTATTTTATTTTGCTTTTTGCTTCTAATACCTTTTATTTTTTCTCTTTTTATATACTTACTCTTATCTCTTACTACACTTCAATGGGTGTCACATGGTAGATTCAATCCCAATCAAGTGATAATTTTACAAAAAAAGTACTTTTTTTTAAAAAATATTTTTGCTTTGTTTGTAAATCTTACACTTCAACTTTTTCATTTTGTCTTCTCTTGCAATGAAAAACGTTAGACTTCAACTAAATATATATATATATGTATGTATGTATGTATTTACCATATATACATATGTATTTATCATACATAATTACAGTGAATTGTTTTTAATACTTTCTGTTACCATTGTCTATATACTATGTTATTTTTTGTTTTATTATTATTATTATTATTATTATTATGGAAATTTTGTATTTTGAAATGTCTCTCAAAAACAATGTATGTGTCCTCCAACTCATGTTTTTTAATATTTTTTCTTACTTATGTTCTTCTTTAAACATTTCATGTAGTGTTGTAAATTCATATGTGGTTCTAATAAAATACTTTCAACAACAAATCACTCTATAGATCTATCCAAAACCAAAAAACAAAAAACAAAACTAATCACTCTATAGAGATAATTTTCTCAAATGTATCCAATTTTTAAAATCTTATTTTAAGTATGTTTGTGGTTGTTTTGCAAAAATACAACAGTTCGTTTATCTCCATTTTTTATGGCTAACACATACTTGCTTGCTCGACCCCTTTGTTAAATAAATCTTCACTTTTTTCTGTTACTGTTTCCTATAAAAAAAAAAAAAAATTTTCCCAAAGTTATCCTTATTTGTTTTTACCAATCCTTTAACATATTTGTTTTCAGTTTTGTCCCTAGCTACTTAAACATATCTTGATGTAGTCATATAAAGTATTATTTTCTAAAACACATCTCTCCACCATTTACACTTTGGTTTTCTTAATGATTTTCAGATTGTTTACACCTTTGTAAATGAAAGTGGAAGCGCTTTCTGTCTATAAATGAATATTTAGAGTTAAGATTTTTATTGTTTTCACAATGTCTCTTAGAACTTCACCAATTCATGATGCTATACATATTGATTTTCCTTTTTGGTTTCATTGTTTTTAGTTCTCTTTCTTTCTATTATTAAGATTATATATATATATATATAATTAGTATAATTTATTTTCACTTTTCGGATGCAACTCTTTAGCATCTTCCTGTCCACTAATTGAGATATTAAATGGTTCATAAGTAGTCTTTTGTATACATATCTCCTAACAAAAAACTGATTAAAATTTATAAATAAAAAAGAGTTGGTGAATGATAAATATTGTATACATTTTTAATCAAGAAGATGTAATTGGGTCCCTTTTTTTGTTTTGAGGAAATTGATTTTTGTAATTTGAATTTTTAAAGTTACTATAATTAAATTTTTGAAATTGCCTTTAAAAATCTCACTACCCATCCGCCAAACCAGTGAAACCATTTGTCCCCACCAGCCTTCAAACCGCCCAACCCGCTACGTTGTTGGGCAGTCTTGGGTTAGGATTTGGGAGATTTTCTTATCTTCCAACTTACCTTATACACACCCCTAGGTAAATCCGTAAGTCAGTTTTTCATTTTTTATTTTCTCTCATGGGTTTCTAGGGAGTTCCCATTTAAATTGAAAATCTCTCTTCATTCGATTGTCCTCCCTTCTTCACTTATCTATTTACTTAAAAAAAAAAAAAAAAAAAAATTCATTCCATAAGAAGAAACTCAAAGAATATTTTTACACACAGCATGCCTTGTCAATTAAGTTAGAAGCTGGGCATCGCTTGTTGCGTTTGAAAAGACAACTTTCCAGATGTGATGCTACAGAGAATAGTTCGTTTGTTTAAATCCCTTCATTAACATATGGCTAAATACGCAAATAAGTAGTCAAGAAATAAGATCTTTATATTAAAAGCATGTTTAAAAATTATCTAAAAAACAAAAAAGACATGCACCTTATACATGCTGTAAGTATCACTAATCTTATCGTCACTTTTTCGGAATAAAAAATGTCAAATATTATGGATCTTGTAGATTAAAAATTTTAAAAAATTAATATATACACGATAGTTCTACTACTACACTAATTTTTATTAAAAAAAATTAATAAATACACGATAGCTTTTCTACTACACAAATTTTTATCACACGAAAACACTCCTTTCTTCTTCTTTTTTTTTTTTTTTTTTTTTTTTTTAGGGACATGCATGGGCTCTTTAATTCATCTATGCATATGAACATAACGACTACGTATTATGAAAGACTAAAAGATCGACTAAATGTCCTTTCGAAGCTTCGGGAAAAGAACATCAAAGCACATTTAATTATATGAAGCTCTTTTACAGGAATGAATCCTTATATGGAAAAACTGACCAAAAAGAACATTTTTCTTTTCTTTTTCTTTATTTGGCGACGGACTCACATTCCTCGTCATTTGTTTGATGTTTTTTTTTTTTTTTTTTTAATTAGTTCAAAAAATCTGCAAGTATCAAATACTATAAGATATAAATTCCCTCCTTTAATTGAATTATTATAGACAAAAAAAAAAAAAATATATATATATATATATATACACACACATGTACACTACATTATGGATTAAATTAACGGGCATCCCTTTTCATATTTGAAGAGATAATTCCCAGATTCAAACATAAGAGAAATAGTTGTATGCGTCCCTTGATTTGAATATAGTTATAATTGCCAGTAATTTGGAATAGAATAAACCATTCAACAAAAATCTAACACATGCATGCAACTTATGCTATAAATATCAATAATTTTATCGGTCGCCATTTTCAGGAAATTGTAATACCCGGAATTTTCATGGACTTAAGATTTCTCTTTTTATTAGAAATTAGAAGTCCCCATGCTATGTTTATGAGATGTTTTCATGGAAAATTATGAATCGCATGTGAAATTCGTAATTTTATTAGCCAAGGTTAGAATTTTCTCTTAAACCGGCTATGAGACTCGAAATAAAATGCCGATGTTGGTAAACGGCATTTTGAGTCAAATAGGACGAAAAGGAAAGAAAAAGAATGAAAAAGGACGAAATTTTAAGAAAGTCAAAAGTTTGACCAAAAAGTCAACTTTGACCGAAAAAGTCAAAGGGTTGACCAAAAAGTCAAAGGTTGATCAAGGACGGGTCAAAAAATGTCGACCTCGAAAAATGATGAATTGCAGTATAAGAAGAGACTGCAAAAAGCTTTCTATGGTCAAGAAAGCAAAAATAAGCCATAAAAACCACTCTAGAAATCAAGCACACCGAATTAAGAATTAAAGGGCAAAAAGGTCTCCGAAAAATTGGAGAAAGAAAGTTTTCGGTCCAATTTTTATAAGGAAGAATTTTGGATCAAAATTATGGAGCACAATATTTTTAATATTTGTGTGACACAAAGGAAAGGAAAGGAATTAATTTTGAAGAAGAAAAATGGCCAAACAAGGCATTGTGGGAGCTAGTGGAAAATGACATCAACACCTTGACATCACCTTCCACCAACTCAATGTTGCACATGTGGACTCCCCACCACACATGAAGTTCGGCCACAACGGAAATAAAGGAAGGAAAAAGCAATCACATGGAAAAAGATGGGAGACATAAGCCTAAAATCAAGGGAAAAAGAAAGGTGATTGGACCTACATCACCTTTAGCCAACTACTCTCCCTTTTCACCCAAAAGCTTGTCACACATGTCTCCTTTATCCCTTCAAAAAAATTCGGCAATGCAAGGAAAGGAAGACAAAGAAAAGCATGAGAAAAGGGGACAAGCAAGACATGACACAAAGCCTTGAATTAGGGGCCAAAAAGGTGAACCAAGGGAAAAGACACATGCACATGCCTATGGCTCTCTTTTCACTAGCCTAAGCTAGCTATAAGAGACTTTCTTTTCCACCCCAAAACTGGCTGCAACACATCCCATTTCCCCATCATGATTCGGCAGCCAAGGGAAGGAAAAGCAAGACAAGGCATAAAGCCCAAAATCAAGGAAAAAGTTGAACCACTCTTGTCTATCACAAGTCACCCATCTTCTAGTCTTTTTTTGTTAAAAAAATGAGTCAAACCCCATGCTTTTTCCCTTAGAATTCTCGGCAGCAAACACAAGAAAAGGAGGAGACAAAAGCCTTAATTTAAGGCAAGTAACCAACTACTCCAATCAATCAAAGAAACCCTTCCATCCTTTGTGCTTTTTGTAAGAAAAAGTGAGCAAAAGCTCTTGTATTTCCTTGGGGTTTGCTCGGCAGCTAGAGAGAGAAGGAGAGAAAGAGAGATTCCAAGAGAAATTTGGGTATTCCATCTCAAAGGGGTGCACGGTTTTGGACAAGAGAAAGAAGAGAAGAAATCAAGAAAAATCAAGAGGACTTTTGCATGTGTGTTCTTCGGTTTTTCTAGGGGAGAAAGGAAAGAAATTTGTGAGCCATGGAGACCCATTTTTGGGGCACAAATCCGTGAGTTTGGAGAGTGAAAGAAAGAGAGAAAATCTGGAAATTTTATGGGGTAAACCATGATGAAGTTCGGCTTGGTGTGATGAAGCCAAGAGGAAAGATTTTTGGTGCTTCTTGGAGCAAAAATCCGTGAGCATGGAGGAAGGAAAAAGGTGAGTAATAACTTGGATTTCTCATCTTGTAAAGCTCGGTTTTGATGAGCAAGAAAGAAGCTAACAAAAAGTTATTGGATTCCTATTTTTCTTGCAAAATCCGTGAGCCATGGAGCCAAATCCGTGGGTGAGCAAACCAAGGAGGAAAAGAAAGATTTTCAAACCCTAACTTGGGTTAAGGTAAACCCTTAAACTAATCTTGGATTTAAGCTCAAGATAAGCATTTTTATGATGGTTTAAGATGGGTTTGTAAGGACATAAGTCCATCTCCTTTTTCAGCCAATGATTTTCGGTGTATGTGCTTGATAGGGATTAGGGTTTGGTTGGCTTGTTTTATGATGTTTCTTGCATGATTTTTATGCTTGAAAAATTGATAGGATGCATGCTAGATGTGTTAATTAAGTCCCCTAAATTTTGGTCACAAATCAGCCCTAAGGCAGTGGCTGATTTGCTTGAAGAAAAATGATGTATGTGATGATGGATCCAAGAGCTAGAATCATGCAACCCATAGACTAGGATTTTCGGTTTTAAGGGCTGCATGGGTATGATGTATGGACAAGAATGTATGCATGGGACATTAGACACGTTGCTTGATGTATGTTTAAGCTCCCGATGTGATCGGTCGAGTTAGAATCCGCAAACTAAGACGTAAAACCGGATTAACAACCGAAACTGCCATTTCGGAGTCGAAACTGGCCAGTTTCGGGAAAGAGAAAATATCAGGCCCTTAGAGGCCGAACGGGTTAAAAGTCAAAACACGAAAGTTGTTCGGAACAACTTTTACTAGAGAGTAGCGTGGACAGAATCTTAAAATAAGGCTCCAAAGGCCTTCATTTTTATAAAAACCCGTGGCTAACTCCTGGAGCCAGTTTCACTCCGTTTTTCAGGATCACCCAGATTCAAACGAAAACTGGTACTGATCTAGGCAGAACTAGATTTTGTGCAAAACACGAAAGTTTTAGCATTTTTCGATAGCTACAACTTTCATGAAGACAAGTTTTTCAGAAAATGAATGGATTTTTAATCTGAGTTGGTTTTACGAAGAGTGCTCAGGGAATCCGCGAATTTCCAGCACTTGGTTTACAAAAACGTTTTCAAGAAAATGTTAAGTGTCTCTAAAATGTTATTTTGACTACGAAAACCGTTCCAATGGCGATTTTCAGTCCGTAATGATTTTATGAAGTCCCGTTTTAAGAAAATAAATTTTTAGAGTTTTTGGGATTTTTCACCCAAAGCTCTCAAGTTAAAGAGAAAAATGAGATTTTCCATAAGTTAAAGGAAAATGAGATTTTTCAAGAAGAGAAGTGGAATTTTTAAGAGTTTAGAATTGAAATTCCACATTTTTCCAAGAAGTAAAGAAAGTGATGATTTTAGACTAGTATTTTCAAGAGTAATGAAGTAAGAGTTTTTAACAAGCAAATTAAGGATTTTTGGAAGATAATTATATAATGTTTTCCAAAAATAATGAAATGGAGTTTTAAGGTAAAAATGGGTAATCAAGCCGACTACGAACGATAACCGGAAATTATATCCGAGTTACTGGGCTAAGCCCAAAGCCCAACGTTAGACCCAAAGGGGGTTGAACTTAGTTGACCATATGTTGACTTGGGTTGACCAAGAGTTGACTTTAGGGTTACCCAATATAACCCTAAAGGATACCAAGATTTATGAAATGGGCTAAGACCAAGGGTTATTGAAGAGATAATAACCCAATGGATTATGAATCAAGAAAAAAGTAAAGTATAAGCCCAAGAAGGAAGTGACCAATTAGGCTTACAAGAGATATTAGAGGGGACATATAACACACACATCTAGGATTGCTCATAGATGTTGGTTAGGATACCAACATCATATGTCACGATTTATGGTAAGATAAGTTAACCTTATCTTACACCTCCTTTGATTGAAACAGGAATATGAACCTGTTGAGATATCACGAGGAATGCTACGCCAAGAGCATAGGACTTAAGGTAAGTACAAACCTCACCTGTGGTATGGAGAAAAATAATATGTATGTTCAAATATGCTATGTTGAAATGCTTTAAAGATGTCATGTTTTGAAGATGTTTTCAATATGTCATGTGTTAAAGATGTCATGTTTTAAAGATACCATGCTATGTTTTATGAACGAAATGTTAAGTATGTATGATATAGTGACATCATGAAGTATGCTCACTAATGATAAGAAACTTGGTAAAAATACACAAGTAAGGTGTCGTACCAACCTCCACCAAGGTGGAGGATTTTTATGTTAAAGTTATGGATTCGCTCTCTTGCTTTGTAAGAGGGTGTAATCACTTATGTTTCCTGGGTACAGTTAGGGACTTGCAATCCCATCTAACTGTATCCAGCGGCGCGCTATATGTTAAGGGTACGTACACTATGGGGCCCATAAGAAAGATAAGAAAGTTAAAAGAAATGCATAAATGGAACATAAATGGTTCATGCATATGTTTTATGATGAAGTATGTTTTCAAGATGTTTAAATGTTTTGTGAGATCGCGTTTGTACTTACTGAGCGTCAGCTCATCAGATATATTCCATACTGCAGGTTGATATAAAAAGCTTGTAGCTTTACTTGGTGGGCTTGGAGATGATGCAGCGAGTGAAGGGCGGTGTGGGATACCACTACGCAATATTTTCCGCATTATGTTTAAAGTTATGAAGTTTTCATGTATGTTAATGTCAAGTTAAAGTATGTATGAAATGTTTCAAGGTAATGCACAATTTTAGTGCATGGGTTTCAAGTCAAGATTTTAAAATGAAATCCAAATTATGAAGTTCCAAGAAAGTTTTAAAACGATGTTCAAAAGAAGTTTAAAAAAAAAAAAAAAGTAAGTCAAAAAAAAAAAAAATTATTCCGCATTTTAAAGTAAAGTAAGTATGAAGTATGAATGTGACGGTTCCGGCGCCCCGCATCCGCACGGTCGGCCCCGCGTTGGGTGTCAGGTGGGTGATTCGGGGCGTCACAGAAATAATGGCAAATACATAGGGACATGTTATTCCAAACCTTCTTCATATCTTCTTCAGTTCTTACAGTAAACATTGGTATGTATTTAATTAATTTTTACAATTTGAATTTAGATTATTCTAGCGCAAATCAAACCCATCAATCAGATCATAATTGGGTATGTTTCATCATATCATCTTTCTTTCTCGCAATATATAATTACCATTGAAATCACGAACATCAATCATAATTATATATACACACACATTGTGCTATCTATATATATATATATATATATATACTAGTTGAAATCATGTGCTTCGTACATGTGAAGCGCATATATACTAAAATTGTTGAATATTTAATTTATAATCATAAATATAAAATTTTCATTGATATAATATTATTGTTTACAGATTTATGTTAGGCTATCACCAAAAAAAAAAAAAAAAGAAAGTAAATACATATTTAAAATATATTTTTATAGGGACAAATTTGATTAATTAGGAAAGTAAATCTATTAAAAAAAGATTAAAAAGTTGAAGGAAAAAAAAAAGAAAAAGAATAAAAGAAAGTAACAAATCAAGAAAAAGTAAAAAAAAAAAAAAAAAATTAGACATCATCACAAAAAGACAAAATAACTAAACCAAATATTTAAATAATGTTTTTAGTGCACTTCACTTTTTTAATATAGTTTTAGATATATTAGCAAGGATGTTATTGGAAGCTAGTTTAATTAATGTATTTTCTTTTGTCTAGTTGTAGGGAACTCTTTAAAGCTAAAGCCAACAACGGGGAAGTTGCACAATTAGATCTTAAACTAAAGGGCCTATGGAGGAATAAAGAGCAAATATTATCCAAATTGTTTTGGCCGAGGGAGTGGAAAAAATTGTCGTCTGACATGCATCTTACAGGAAGATTATAACTAGACAAACAGAAAAGAGCCTTCGCTGCAATAAGTAGCTCTAGGTCATGACTCATGTGCATGCCATTCTCTCTCTCTCTCTCTCTCTAGTCGTGAACAAGAAGCATAACCACGTCCAAGAGTGGAATCATAAATTCATGTAAATTAAATCTGACAAAAATCCCATTTTATATATATATTTTTTCCCTTCTTTTTTTTTTTTTTCCATTTATGATCAACCCAAACCCCACGTACCGCACAGAGTTTTGGCAAAATGGCAATGCCATTTCATCACAATATATATATAAATATATATATATAATCATGTTGAAGCATATAATTAATGTTCATACACCTATACATATTTTTCCAAGATGTTCCTTACATGTATAATTAATACCCTATATTGATCATCAACCAAAAAATATATCAAGTCATTGATACCTTAGAAACCATAGGATATTTACCTATATATATATATATTGCTATACATATTTCTATATGTATAGCTGAAACCAAGAAAAACTTACGAAGAGAACATAGAGAGAGAGAGAGAGAGAGAGAGAGAGAGAGGTGGGGGGATGGAGTGTGTTCCAAGACACAATGATTACATGGTCTTGGGGGAAGCAGAAAGGGTGGCGTGGAAATAGCCAAGAGTATGGAAGAACGTGGGGGCTTGACCGAGGTAAAGGAATGGACACGAAACGCCGAAAATATTTCTTAATCACAAAATATAATTTTAAAAAAATATGTATGTAAATCAAAAAAATAATATTAAATAAAAAATACAAAAAAAGAAAAAAAAAAAAATATATATATATATATATATATGAGAAAAGGAAAAGGGGGTTTAGCTAAGCCTTTTATCATGATGATACTCTCAGCCTTTTTGGTCTTTGGTCGGTCGACAATCTGTGTGTTGTGCGTTCACTCTGTTTCCTTGCCTGCTTGTGTTTCCCATCTCTCTCTCTCTCTCTAGATCTCTTTCTCTCTCTAACTGCACTAACAGAGTGTAATTATATGCT
This sequence comes from Ficus microcarpa, assembly GCA_025413485.1. Lineage (NCBI taxonomy): Eukaryota > Viridiplantae > Streptophyta > Magnoliopsida > Rosales > Moraceae > Ficus > Ficus microcarpa. The sequence continues at coordinate 22,790,943 of CM046381.1, read as the reverse complement.
TTCTGGTCGTCCGTATTTAAAACTACTTTCTGTTCTTACTACACAAACATGTATGTGTAGGCGCAATTCATGAGGAAAGAGACATGTGACGTTTGCCTCACCAATTACTCTCTTTTCTCTTGCGTACGTGATCTCTCTCTCTCTCTCATCAAAGAATCCTTCGATGGTGTATTAATCTGATAAATATATATATATATATATTCTGTCGATAAAAACTACTTTTCTTGAAGCATATATATTTAAGGGTTTTCTTTGTTGAGTTTTTCACAATAAGAAGAAATATGGAGGACAAGACAATATTTACAAGCCAATAAAAACTACTATAAAGTTAAAAAAACGACAAAGAATGGCCCAAAAAAATAAACATAAACAACCATAAATAAAATGCGAAAAAAAGAAGACCAACATGATTGTCAATAAATATGGGAAATGGCGAGAAATGAAAGACCACAAAGAACATAAAAACGAAAATAGAAAAAACAAATTGAATGAAAGATTATTTTAGAAAAATAAAAATATAAAAAAGATTGAAGATTAAAAAGACAGCAATTTTAAGACGACAATAGCCTAATAAAAACAACAATAGCCTCGAAACAACATCAATCTAATTTCAATATATATATATATATATATATATCAATCTTCGTTTTTTTTCGCCCCTATAGGTACAAAACGGCATTGATCTGATTAAACAAAGTTAAGTTTTGTTTACATTAAGAAAGTTTAGGAAATATTTTTTGGGACGAATTTGATTATGACAACTAATTTCAAGGTTTGTTTCGCTATTTTGCCCTCTTATTATTATTATTATTATTATTATTGTTATTATTTCAATAAATGATGGATCCTACGACTAGCAGTGAGGGACGAATGACTCGGCGTAGTTGACTGAAGATTAAAAAGGAAGTCTACCACTTGACATGGTTATTATTTGTTAATTATCAAAACAATAAAGGTGGTGGAAATATCTAGTTTATTAATTTCCGATAATGTAGTGATTTAATATATTTCATAAGTATAAGTGGGTGACTAGAATTAATTAGCTTTTTTTTTAATAACTTTCTCTCCCTCTTTTTTCATGGATTAATGGAGATTGAGGGGATGGATAATATTGGAGATGAGAATTCTATTTATGTGGGATAGTCATTTACTACCAAGTCGTTAAAGTTTACGCATTAATGTCCCTTACATTTGAAAGAAGACCAATTATCAAAAGAATAATTATAAAATGCTCTTTGGAAGACTATTGATTAGAATAGAACTCTAGTGGAAGATGTAAATTTTCAAAAAGTTGCCATTTTTTTATGCTTGAACAATGTAAGACTTGTAAGAGTCTTTGCTATTGATGCATTCAAGGAAGGCTTGGTATTTTGAATCCCCAATGTCTAATTTACATTAAGGAACTCTATAAACATTTTGTAATAAATCATCCAATCTAAGATGCATAACAATCTCATAATCGATTGAAACGGAATTAATGATTAAAAAAAAATTAGTAAGAATGATCGATGAAAGCGAGTTGAACCTCCGGTCCAAAATACACCCGCAAAGTTCTTGCTGATCTTGGATATAACTTTCAACAATTACTAATGGGGATTTGATTTTTGTCTCTAAGAGGCATTATTAAGTATCGTCAAACTTGTAAATTGGGGGTAATATAATATATATATATATATATATATATATATGAGGAAATAAAACAGGGAAATAGAGTATCTTTTCAGGTTCAAACTAGAATTGCACTAACTCTCCTTTGTTGAATATGGAACTACCCCTTCATCTTTGGTCTTCCACTTATTTGGTCTATGTTTTTGATACTATCGATCATGCGCATATAGCTAGACCTTTAATGAAACACTCATGCATATATATATATATATATATATACACACACACATACATATACGGCTTAACTGGTTTAAGCAGTTGAATGAGATAATTTGGTCTCTCCCTATTGAAAATTCCCAATATTAATGAGAAATAATTCACCACTTTCATTGTCCTTCATTTGCTCTATCCTACTCGGCCTTTGTACATTCAGTGGTTTCTCTGAAAGTCTTTGCTTTCAGCAAAATCTTTGTTGCTCCAATTAAAGAAAAGCCCAGATTTCTACGGTTGTTATTCCTTGAACTAATTTTCTTTTAATTTTACAATCAAATTTTGTTTAAATAACAAGTTTAGCAGGGACAACTTTGACCACAAGAACTAATGGCATGTTTACTTATTAAGAGTGGGGAATATGAGTGTAGAATGAGAATCAATTCCTTGTTTACTTGCTCTTTTTTTTTTTTTTCCTGGTATGGGAGTGAGAAGATGGGAGTAAAAATGGTGTGTTCACACCAATTTGGGATTGAGGAATGGGATTGGCAATCCCATGCCTCCCTTTCACATTGTGACTCCCATTATTACTATTAATATTAAATTATCATTTTATCCTTAGTTTATTTGCAAAAAATTGTATTAAAAAATAACAACAACCCATATTAATCATTTTTATTAACTAAATATAATATATTTTTATTAACTTAATATTATATAACTATCCTAATTACCATTAATGTTATTAGAGTAAATAAAGAACTTTTTTTATCATGATATATTATTATGTTTCTATTTTTATATTTTTTATACTTTACTCATTTTAATTCATTTTTTTACTCTTTTTAATTTTTTTAAATAAAAAATTATACAATTTAATTTTATTACCTTAATGTCATAATGATTATTTTATTTTTGATTAATAATATGATAATAAATTAAAAAAGTTAATCATTTTTTTAATTTTTGAAAACAAAATAAATAAAGGGGTATACAAGTAAATTTATAGCAAATAACTCTGATTCCTGTTTTAAGTAAACGCATGAATGGGATTACCAGCAATTCTGACTCCGACTCTAATTCTTGGAACCCAAGTGAACAACATATTCTGATTCCGAATCCTAATTACGAATCCAGTCCGCTCTGAATCCTATCCACTCCGATTCATGCTAACTCTGATTATGCGTAAATAAACATGCCATAATTTCAATGAGAATGAATTTGGGAAAATTTTAGAAACACTTCTAAAATAGACAGCTAATGATTTTTGCCCTCTATTGATACGTGCTTGAATTTTTACCATTCATATTAATCTAATTAGAAGTCAAAAAAGCAAAGTTATTATAGCTAGGACGACAATTCAAAGGTGTGTTTTCAGGGGAAATCCTACAAATATTTTCACCAATGAATTATATTCAAAGAAAAAAAAAAAAAAAAACTCCTCTATGTTGTGCTATCTTTTTCCTCTTTTTTTTTTTTTTTTTTTTTTTTCAAATACCTAGACCAATTTACAAGTTTGACAATATAACTAATAAATGATGGATCCTATGACTTGCGGCGAGGGCCAACGTAGTTGACTGGAGGTCAACCACTTCATCACCATATATGGTTGTTATTTGTTAATTATTAAAATAAGTTGGTGGAAATATCTATTTCATTTCGATATTGATGTGATTCAATGTATTTCATATGTATAAGTGGGTGACTAGAATTAATTAGCTTTTCCTATGTCTTACTTTCTCTCACTCTTTCTCTACTTTTTAATGGCATTAATGGAGATTGAGATGATGGATAATATTGGAGATAAGCACGCCATTAGAGAAAATAGAGATATATAAAATATAGGAACAGAAATACATATTTTAATAGAATTATCGCCAGTACTTGTTTGGCAGTTATAAGTTTCTAATAAATTATTTGTAACAAATAGTTGATTTATTTGTAAATTTATGTAAAATTATGGATAACATAGTATTATTTAAAAACTGTTTGTGTAAAAGGCAAGTATAACCGAAAAAAGTTAAAATAGAATCACCTAATTGTTATAATTAATCATGGAAAAAAAGAAAAAAGAAAAAATTATAAGACCGGTAGACAAACAAGAGTATGTTATAAGGATATAATAGTCATTTACTACCAAGTCGTTAACGTTAATTATGCGTTAGTGTCCCTTACATTTGAAAGAAGACTAATTATACCATAGCTGAATAATTATGAAATGCTCTGTGGAAGACTGGTGATTACAATAGAAGACAAAATGGGAAGATGTAAATTACAAAGTTGCCATATTCAACAAAAGACTATCAGTAGTCTTTGCTTTTGATGCTTTCAACAGAGGCTTGGTAATTTTAATCCCCAATGTCTTATTTACGTAAAAGGCATTTTATAAAAATACTGTAGAAAATCATACAAACTGGGTTTGTTTGGTGTTTGAGTTGAGTTTGAGATGAGATGAAATTTTTAAGTTTGAGTTGGTTGACAACTTTCACATCAACGAAGAGTGAGAACTTTGATTGACTTATAGCCAAATGATTTATAAAACAAGAAAGATTACTTTGGAGTAAGGAAGATACAGGTAGGTTTTTGTTAATTATAACAATACGATTTTAAAGTCAGTAAATGTTTCTGATCACCAAGCACATAAGCATAGTAACAATTTATTGATATTTGGAGTGCGGTAGAAACCCATGTCCATGAAAAATTAAGGAAGCTGTATATTTTGAGAAGAAAATTAAACGGAGAACTTAAAAATAAAAGGTCCTCTTACATACTCAAAACTTTTAAGAAAAGGGTATCAAATTGAGAAATTATCAATGATTTCTTTTTGGTTGTTTATTTCTTCTAAATTTGCTTTTAGTTGTTTTTCTTATTTTAGTTTCTAGGTTTGTAAGATTTTTCTTTTTTATTTTAAAAATTTCTGTTTGAATAACAAGTTTAGGGACTATTTATATATGGGACAAATTTAACTTCAAGAACTAATTTTATAGAGAGTGAATCTGAAAAAAATTATAGAAACACTTCTGAAATAGACAAGTTAATGTATTTTTACCCTCTATCGATACTTGTTTGAATTTTTGACCATTCGTACTAATATAATTATTAGAAATTTAAAAAAAAAAATGAAGTTGCTATTAGTTGGGACTATAATTAAAATACGTATTTTTTGGGGGGTAATTCTAGAAATCACGTGAATTTATATTCAAAAATAAAAAAAATAAAAAAGGAGGATTCTCTTATTTTGTTTTGCTGTTTTTTCTTCATCCTCTTTTATTTATAATACCTAAACCAATTTGCACGTTTGAAAATCTAACTAGTGGGTGACTAGAATTTAGCTTCTCCTATACTTTACTTTCTCTCTCTCTTCCTCACCTTTTTAATGAGATTGAGATGATGGAGATAAGATTGTCTACTAAAGTTGCACGCCATTAGATAGATAAATATGGAAATTGATCAGAGAATTTTGGGACAAAGAAATATATATATATATATATATATAAATAGCTAAAATATACACATGACTCTTATTGACATTCCTCTATCTATTTTCTCTATCCTTTTCTTAAACCATCTGTAATTAAATGTCAATTATTACTTATTATATCCCTCTTATTATTCTAAAAATATTCCTACAATTAAATTTGAATTTTTATCTTTTCACGGAAAGTAATAAAGCCCAATTTTTTTATTTTTTATTTTTTATTCTATTTTTGCCTCTCCTTGGTTTCTTTTCTTAAAATATATATATATATATATATATGTATATATACACACACACACACATGTTTAACGACGCTTTTGTTTCCTGAAGTTAATTTTTCTTCTTCTTCTTCAACGATTCTTTTGTTTCCTCAAAAAAAAAAAAAAAAAAAAAAATGTTTCTTCGTCTTCATAGGAATCCAGCGTTTGTTCATTTGTTTATATATCATCAAAGAACTATAGTATACTGTCTACTCTAACCATCGTTGCTTTGTCAGAAGGAAAAAATATACAAACAACAGTTTTTTTTTTTCTACTGTAAACAAACAATAACTTCATATATATATATATATATATATATATAAGAGTATAGATATAGAAACATTACTTCATAAAAGAGTACATAAAAAACTATGATTTTATTTGTCTCACTAAACCTCATTTCAAGTAAAACATGATATCTCAAAAACAAGATTCAAAAATATTAAAATTAAAAAAATAGGGTATATTACTAGGTTGAACCGTGAATTTTTAACTTTGTGTAATTTTAGTTCTTGAACTTTATTTAATAGCTGAAATGCCCATAAACTGTTAAAATATTGTTAGAATAGTCATTTACGTTAATTATTGGACAGAATCTGCTAGTTAGCATAACCTTTTAATCAAATTACTAATGGATTTCATCAAAACATCAACGGAAATGACTATAACAACAATATTTTAATAGCTTAGGAGCATTCCTTATTCTTTTTTTTTTTCTCGCAGTTGGAATGGTCATAAACAATTAAAAACGTTGTTACAATTGTACTTTCTGTTAATTTTTAGATGCAACCAATCATTAGCATCAATATTTTGATCAAGTTATGAATAAATTACATCCAAAAAGTAATGAAAATGATTATTAGTACAACAATATTTTAATAGTTTAAAAGTATTCCAGCTATTAAAAAACTTCAAAGACCAAAGATGTACAAAGTTAAAAGTATTGGGACCAAATAAGCAATTTGTCGAAGAATAAAAAGAAAAGGAACAAATTGAATTAAAAAAAAAATGCGATGGTTTAAAAAAAAAAAGAAAAAGAAAGAAAGATAAAATTTAGAACATAATTGTATATATGGACATTTTTGGAATAGTAAAGTAGTGAAATAAGTAATAATTGATATTTAAAATCTAGTTGGTGGATTGAAAGTAATAAAAGTTAACAGAGGGCTCTCAATAGATGCCCTCAATATCCACATTTTCTCGAAATTTTCATTTTCCAAGTGAAATGACCAAAATGGATATGTTTGGTCTTTCTGTGTATAAGGTCATTTATCTGAAGAAATACTTTGAAGGGACGACGCTTTTGATACCATTGGTCATAACATAGCAAGACTTTTGACTGACGTGCTCATTCATATATATACACGGCTTGGGTTTTCTGGTTTTAGCACTTCAATTAGCTAATTTGATTTCTCCCTCTTGTTAAATCCCACAATGAGAAACAACATTCCACCGCTTTCATTGCCCTTCATCTGTTCAATCCTACTCGGCCTTTGTACACTCGTGGTTTCTCGCGAATGTCTTGGCTCTCAGCAATCTTTGTTGCTCCAATTGAAGAACAGCCTAGATTTCTACCCTTACCATTCGACGAAGCTCGTGACGTGGAACGAAAGTTCTGACTGCTGCTCCTGGGAAGGTGTAGCTTGTGAAGAGGGCCGTGTCACTCATCTTGACTTGAGTGACGAGGGAATCTATGGTCGGCTTGACAATTCAAGCACTCTTTTCAATCTCCAACATCTCAAGCGCCTTGATCTGTCTCATAACTACTTCAACTCTACAATCCCCTCAAGGATTGGTAATCTCACAAATTTGAGTCTTTTGAATCTAACATCTGCAGGCTTTTGGGGGGAAGTGCCACCTGCCATATCCCGTCTAAGAAGCTTGGTAAAGCTTGGTCGATGAAACGGACCTTGTGATACCAAATTTGAAGATGCTCGTTCAGAACCTCTCAACGCTTCAAGAGCTACGCCTTGATGGTTCAAACATCTTAGCACCTGGGATCGGGTGGGGTCGAGCATTGTCGACTGCGCTGCCTAACCTTCGTGTCTTGAGTTTATCCAGTTGCTATGTTCCTGGCCCAGGTACCAATTTGCCTTTTCCAGTTTCACAATCTTTTGCGAAATTCTCATATTTGACTTTGTTGAATCTTCCAGTTTGCGGGTTGCAAGGAACATTTCCTAAGGAGATCTTCCAGGTACCATCACTACAGTTTATTGACCTATCAGGCAATGAATATCTTCAGGGAACTCTACCAGAATTTCAAATAAATAATTCTCTTCAAAAATTATATCTCTGGAACACAAAGTTTGCGGGGAGGCTGCCAACATCTCTTGGTAACCTTTGGAACTTGTCTATCTTAGACCTTTCCAATTGCCAATTTGACGGCATACTTCCAAGTTCCATGTCAAAACTTACCCAAATTGTCAAAATGTGGCTGTCAAGTAATAACTTTACAGGCCAAGTTCCATCTTTTAATTTGTCCACCAAACTCGTCTGGATAGATCTCTCTAATAATAGTTTAACAGGGGAAATTCCTTCATCTCTGTTTGCACTTCCATCTATGAAAATAATTATGCTGTGGAACAATGAACTTAGTGGTCCCATTCCCGAGTTTAAAGTGACGTCTTCTTCATTTTTGGATACCATACATTTGAGTAAGAACAATCTAGATGGTTTGATCCCCACATCCTTCTTCAAACTTCAAAATCTAACGTCCCTTAGTCTCTCTTGTAACAAGTTCAGTGGGACCAAACACCTGCCAAAGTTTAAAGGGTCTGGCAAACTTGAGAATCTTGATCTTTCTAATAATCAGATTTCAGGAGAGATACCTAAATGGATTTGGGTTTTGGGGAACGGCAGCCTTACACAGTTGAATCTTTCACGTAATTACCTTGTGGGCATGCAAGAGCCTTTCTTTTTCCCTGAAACTCTCCGAATCCTTGACCTACACTTAAACCAGCTTCAAGGAAACCTCCCTGTTCTTCCAAAATCTCTATTTTATCTAGATTTGTCTAGCAACAATTTTACTACCTTTCCACATGATTTTTTTCGCAGCATGTCGGAGTTTATTTTCTTTTCCCTCTCAAACAATAGTCTTACAGGAGATGTATCTGAACGCATATGTGATGTCAACATTACAATTCTCGATTTATCTCACAATAATTTAAGTGGAAGAATACCTACATGCTTACTAGAAACTAGTGATTCACGTAATATCCTGAATCTGGGTAATAACAACTTCAAAGGCCCAATTCCTGATGTGTTCCCAAGTGGTTGTTCGTTAAAAGCACTAGATCTCAATGGAAATTTAATTGAAGGGGAGACTCCAAAATCACTAGTCAATTCCTTTGATTTGGAGATTTTGGACCTTGGGCACAATGAACTGATCGGTGAATTCCCCTGCTTGGTGAAGTACATATCCAGTTTACGTGTCCTCATTCTCCGATCCAACAAGTTGCATGATAGCATTGAGTGTCTAAATGCTAATGGAAGCTGGCCTGTGCTTCAAATATTCGACATCGCTCACAATAATTTTAGTGGAGAACTACCAAGACGATGGTTAGCAAAGTTGCAGGGAATGATGGCTGATGGAGATGATGCCCATTCAGTTGTTCTAGGCTTTGCCAGACCTGCCTTCGTACATTATGTGTATAAGGTGATAATGATCTCCAAAGGGAGAGAGATGGAGCTGGCAAAGATCCTAACTATCTTCACTTACATCGATCTCTCCAGAAACAACTTCCATGGACCGATACCAGTGGAAATGGGTCAACTCAAAGCACTTTACTCCCTCAACTTGTCTCATAACTCTCTCATAGGTCAAATCCCTCCTTCCATAGGGAACTTGCGAAATCTGGAGTCATTGGACCTCTCGTGGAACAACCTCACTGGGACAATTCCAACTCAACTCCAGAGCCTCACTTTCCTCCAATTTCTAAACGTCTCATTCAATCATCTGGTTGGAATGATCCCAACAGGCAGTCAACTTCAAACATTCTCAGCCGATTCCTACATCGAAAATGAAGGACTATGCGGGTTCCCCTTGACAAAAAACTGCTCAGATAAAGTGGCAGAGCCAAAGGAAGACAACCATTCAATTTCTGGGAGAAAGATCGATTGGACTCTGTTAAGTGCTGAAATCGGACTCTTAACTGGGTTTGGAATTGTTGTTGCGCCACTCATATTTTCCCGCATGTGGAGGATAAAGTACTATGAACGTGTTGACGACATCATTATCGAGATCTTTCCATTATCTGTGTCAAGGAGGTGGTTTCAGTGGACGACCTCGTAACAGAAATGGCAGACTCGAGCTTGATTGGTGCGTGCCTGGTGAGTTATTAACTCTGTTATTATCTCCTTTTTTTTTTTTCTTTGAAGAGTGTAAATAATAATTCCATTCCCCTGTGTGATATTTTTCCTGTAATTTTTCCGATCTCAAACTGCTTAAAATCCAACTTAAAGTCACGAATCAATTTAGAAGGAAATTAATTTAGAAAGAAACAAGATAGTAGGGCACTTGAGGACTATTAATAAATCTTGTTTCTTTCATTTCTGTCGACTATTCCGCTTCTTTAGGATTTCCAAATATAATATTGTAATACATAATCATCTGCTATTATAAATATAGTCTTAAAATCAGCTTTCACTTTTTCAAAACTTTCAATGCCTATACATATACATCCCAGTAAAGTTTGTACCCAGAAAAGTTAATTTTCCAAGTTGTTATAACACGGAAAAGAAGCTTACAAATCGCAACTTAGTAAATTAAGACTTAACGAAAATATTGCATACTTACTAGATTCAACTAGTTCACACTTGAGATGCTAAATATTTCATTTTGGTTGTATAAGCATGATTGAATTTTCTTCGCTTATATTTTTCTAAGCTATAAACGTGTTTGTCATTTTTTGCTTCTTGAGTTGTTGATTTAAGTCATGTTTCCAGCTCTGTGCCACATGGACTGGCCTGCCCTAACATGTTGTTGTTGTTTCTTGCATGTAGGATGTCGCCGGGCCGTACTTGGTTTCTGTTGGAGAGTCGAGATTGTGTGCTACTTTGTTTCATGGGGGGGCTTCGTATCAAAGGATTTTAATTACTGTTGTGTGTTTGTGAAAATAAAAGGATCTCGTGGAATTCCGACTTGCATTTGAAAAGACTTGTTGGATTGTTGTACAGTTTTAGTTTTGCAATGCTGTGAACTTTTTCTTATCTTGTGCTTCTAGATCAAAAAATCGTGTCATGTTTGAAAGTAGGTTTCTTCCTCGTCGGATGCAACGGGTGAAAGTGTGGAGCTTGTAGGTTACTTCGTTTCCTGCAAATGTTTTTCGCAAAGGATTGTATTACTTGTGTTGATGAATAATAACAAGCACTACAACAAACGGTAGATTACATGACGGGAATTACACGACGGTTTCAAAAACCTGTCGTGTAAAATCCTTATCACACGACGGTCATCGTTGACCATCGTTGAAGCCTGAGGATTCAACGACGGTCATATTGACCGTCGTTTCAGACCCCATTGAGTGGGCCTTAAACGACGGTCATGTGACCGTCGTTGAAGTTGAGGATTCAACGACGGTCATTTGACCGTCGTTGAAGCCTCACCTTCAACGACGGTCACATGACCGTCATTTAAGGCCCCTAAATGGGGCCTTAAACGACGGTCATGTGACCGTCGTTGAAGTTGAGGATTCAACGACGGTCATTTGACCGTCGTTGAAGCCTCACCTTCAACGACGGTCACATGACCGTCATTTAAGGCCCCTAAATGGGGCCTTAAACGACGGTCAATATGACCATCGTTGAAACTTCCAAGCTTCAACGACGGTCATTTTGACCGTCGTTGAAACTGCCCCCTTGGGGAAGCTTCAGCGACGGTCATTTTGACTGTCGTTGAAGCTTCCAAGTTTCAACGACGGTCAGAGTGACCGTCGTTTAAGGCCCCTAAATGGGGCCTTAAACGACGGTTACTCTGACCGTCGTTGAAACCTCCTATTTTGGGAGGTATTACACGACGGTCATTGACTTGACTGTCGTGTAAGGTTAGGATTACACGACGGTCACCACAAACCATCGTGTAATCTTCCTGCTTTTTAAACTCTCATTTCTCGTGTCTCTTCTTTTTCATCTGACAGAGCCGAAGCGCAGCCGCGAAAAAAATTACAGATCCTGCCACCGCGAAAAATTGCAGAACTGAAGGCCTGCGAATCCAGATCTCTTCAACTATATATCAAGGTCCAGAACTAGTACTACATCTATTATATTAATTATTTACTTCCGCTTTTGACTTATTATTTAAATTTATTTTGATAAAATATGGTCGATATATATATATCTAAATTAATGATAAATTATTGTTTTTTTCTTTTATTTTTTACAGTTTGATTTGTTAAATTATTTGGAAAGCTTAATTAATATGTTGTATGTTATTTAAGTGGAGAAATCTTTATTGTTGAATAAATTGTATGATCTTCAATTTCGATTTAAGTCGGGTTCTTGGAAATGGATCGAAAATGGATGTGGGCAAATAGATTGACTAGAAAATATCGAGATGGTGTTGAAGAATTTTTGTCCTTTGCCAAAACTGACATGAAGAATGATAAGATTCGATGTCCGTGTGTGGATTATGGAAATCATAGATCTCATTCAGTTGATGAAGTTAGAAGACATTTGCTTGCCCGTGGGATTATTTGTTCGTACCAAACATGGTATTTACATGGTGAGGATTGTTTGAATATTAGAACTACAAATAAGAAAGGAAAAGAACCTCTTGTTGATGAAAAAGTAGGAGATAATTTGCTTGATATGGTTAATGATTTGGAAGAACAATTTGTTCATCGGCCGGAGTTATTTGATGCAATGATGAATGATGCCGAGTTGCCCTTGTACGACGGGTGTAGTAAATATACGAAATTGTCTGCATTAGTCAAACTATGGAACATGAAGGCTTCGGGAGGGTGGACAAATTCTAGTTTCACGGTGCTTTTAGAATTTCTAAGAGAGGTTCTACCGGTTGATAATAAAATACCGGCTAGTATGTACGAAGCTAAGAAGACGTTGAGCACTCTAGGAATGGAATATGAAAAAATTCATGCTTGTCCAAATGATTGGGCCCTTTATCGAAAAGAGTATGAGGATTTGGATGAATGCCCAGTTTGTAAGGAGTCAAGATGGAAGAAGGGCAAGAGAGCCAACGAATGATAGCAAAGGAGTGCCGGCAAAGGTCTTATGGTACATTCCTCCAGCGCCGCGTTTGCGCCGTTTATTTCGTAATGCCGATCATGCTAAGAATTTGACTTGGCACCATGATAAACGTGTTGAAGATGGCATGCTTAGACATCCAGCCGATGCACCACAATGGAAGACCTTCGACGTCGACCATCCTGACTTTAGTGCTGAACCACGGAATCTACGGCTTGGTTTGTCAGCGGACGGAATGAACCCACACGGTAATATTAGTAGTAGGCATAGTACTTGGCCTGTCATACTTGTCAACTACAATCTCCCACCGAAGTTGAGCATGAAGCGGAAGTTCTTGATGTTGACTTTATTGATATCGGGTCCTCAACAACCAGAGAATGACATTGATGTGTACTTGACACCGCTGATCGATGATCTAAAGATCTTATGGGAAAAGGGGCTCGATGTTAGAGATGCTTACCGTCAACAGACATTCACACTCCGTGCAATGTTGATGTGGACAATTAATGACTTTCCCGCTTATGGAAACCTATCTGGTTATTCAGTAAAGAGTTCTATCGGTTGTCCCGTTTGTATGAAAGAAACTTCTTCCATCCGCTTGAAGCATGGTAAGAAAACCGTTTTCTTCGGTCATAGGAGATTCTTACCAAAAAATCATCGATACCACAAGCAAAAAAAGGCTTTCGATGGTAAAATGGATGAAAGAATCCCTCCCCGGATTTTGACGGGCGAAGACGTTTTCGAGATGGTTAAGGATTTGAAAGTGGTGCTTGGGAAACGAAAACGGAGTTACAAGGATCCGGCGGTTGATGGACCTTGGAAAAAACGGTCAATCTTCTACGAACTTCCATATTGGAGGACGCTTTATGTTCGTCATTGCTTGGATGTGATGCATATTGAGAAAAATGTTTGTGAATCACTAGTGAGCACGTTGCTTGACATTCCTAATAAGAGCAAAGATGGTGAAAAGGCACGGATGGATCTCCAGGATTTGAAGATTAGACTTAACTTGATCCCTACGAAAAGAGGAAATGCCACTTACTTACCACCGGCAAAGTACACATTGTCACGACAAGAAAAAAGAAAGTTTTGTGAGTGGATCGCTGCTGTAAAAGTGCCGAATGGGTATTCTTCCAACTTCAAAAGGCTGGTGTCGATGAAGGATCTGAGGTTGGTTGGAATGAAAACACATGATTGTCATATCTTGATGCAACAGTTTTTACCTCTTGCCTTGCGAGGAGTGTTAACGAGGGATGTTAGATTCGCAATTACCAAGATATGCTCATTTTTCAATTCGATTTGCTCTAAGGTTATTGATCTATTGACACTAGATTTGCTACAATCAGAGTTAGTCAAGACATTGTGCTTGCTTGAGAAGTACTTTCCTCCCTCATTTTTTGACATAATGATTCATCTAACAGTGCACTTAGTCTGGGAAGTTAAGTTATGTGGACCGGTGTACTTGAGATGGATGTATCCTTTTGAAAGGTACATGAAGGTTTTGAAGGGTTATGTCAAGAACCGAAACAGGGCAGAAGGATGTATAGTAGAAAGCTACATAGCGGAGGAATCGGTAGAGATTTGCTCCGAGTATTTGTCCACCGCGGAAGCGATTAGGTTGCCAAAGACTACACACATTGAATCTAAAGGACTATCTGTCGGCATTCCATCTTCGATAAATCGAGGTGAATGGGAGAAAGCTTGTCTCTATACCTTACATAATAGGGTTGAAGTAGAGCCATTTATTGAGGTTCACCTGCAGGAATTAAGAGATAGAAATCCAAGAAGAGGCAGAAATGAAAAGTTGTTACAAGATGAACACAATCGGTCGTTTCGTACGTGGATTCGACAACATGTCTTTGAGAAGGACGGCTTTTCGCAAGACTTAATGAACCTCGCTAGAGGACCGTCAACCGTCGTTACACGGTATATATCATATTTTGTCAACGGTTATACATTCTACACTTGCGAAAGAGATGAAAAACATCATGTTCAAAATAGTGGTGTTAGTATCCGCGCTAAGTCCATGCATATTTCATCTGCAAAGGACAAGAATTCAGTCTATGCAGCCATGAATTACTATGGTTTCATTGAAGATATCTGGGAACTTGATTATTGTGGTTTTTATGTAGCATTCTTTAAGTGCAAGTGGGCTGACAATAATTTTGTAAGGATTGACAGAGACGGAATCACAGTGGTGGACTTTCGATGTTTGGGTTACAAAAATGATCCATTCATTATCGCATCACAAGCAATCCAGGTATTTTACACATCGGATCCTAGCAATGAAGAGTTGTCCTTAGTTGTGCCGATGAAGCCAAAATTTTTCCGTGATAGGCACGAAGATGATGAGGAAGATTGCTCCGACATTCCAGCATTCACACAGGGATTGCCACCGGTTAAGGAGATTGACGATTTCGATGACGATGTTTCACACTTGCTTCGCCCAGATATAGAATGGACACGTGTTGAGAGAGCAAAGAGGAAGAAGCAAAAAACTTGAACATGATGTCATTCATTTATTTTGTACAACATTACTTACTATGTATTTTAACAAAACATGAAGCATGCGTTATGTATACATCGTTTTAT
Organism: Ficus microcarpa; assembly: GCA_025413485.1. Classification (NCBI taxonomy): domain Eukaryota; kingdom Viridiplantae; phylum Streptophyta; class Magnoliopsida; order Rosales; family Moraceae; genus Ficus; species Ficus microcarpa. Next base: position 22,775,595 of record CM046381.1, on the reverse strand, counting down.
TCTAAAATCAAACGGTCAAAAATTTAACGAGGAAATTTGTGACAAAATAAATTTCCACAGAAATTTACAATTTTTTTGGAGATTTTTACCGTAGATTTTCTAGCGTGGTGATAAGGAAAGGAAAAAAAAAATTTTCCTGCACCATAGATTACATGACGGACACATGACCGTCGTTTAATCCAGGGGATTCCTGGATTAAACGACGGGCACATGCCCGTCGTTTAATCCAAGATTACACGACGGGTACCTGCCCGTCGTTTAATCCAGGGAATGCCCTGGATTAAACGACGGGCAATTGCCCGTTGTGTAATATTGGATTACACGACAGGCATGAAATGCCCGTCGTTTAATCCAGGGCATGCCTCTGGATTAAACGACGGGCAATTGCCCGTCGTGTAATCAAAATCCATGATTACACGACGGGCAGGTGCCCGTCGTTTAATCCAGGGCATGCCCTAGATTAAACGACGGGCATTTCATGCCCGTCGTGTAATGCCCCGAAATTTTGAATTTTTAGGCAATTTTTTTGTTTAGAATTTCAAATTTCGTCTTCGAAATCCGCGCGAAAACCCATTATTTATAAACAAACTCTCCTCCCTACACAAAAACCGACCCCATATTGTCTCCAACATCTCCAAAACTTTCCAAATTTTGGCCACCCTCCTCCAAGTCCTCTTGCCGCCGTCGCCGTCGCCGTTACCATAGTGGTGGCCGAAACCTCATCTTTCCTCAAAGCTCAACATCACATTTATCATCTTAAACAAATCCAAGGTGACATTTTATGTTTGCTTGAACTTTGGCCTAACTCCATTTGTATTCTTGTTTGCTTTGTGAATGAGATTTTATGTTTTCAATGAGATTGATGACAACAATCACACATTTTTGTATATGTTGTTTTGTGAATGGGATTGATTACCAAATTTACCCATGTTTATGAACCCGGATTTTGTCCGCCCACCACATGCTCGATCAAATGCCTAAATGAGTATTTTTTTTAAAAAATCATACATAACTTGCTCAAGGCCCGTGGGGGCGTCTGGGGCCGTGGGTGGGCATCAGGCGCCCCTGTGTTGGGCGCCATTGGCGCACCTTGCTGGTGCCCGTGGGCGCCCACGGGCGCCACTTGCCAGCGCCCGTAGGGGCGCCACGGGCTGGCGCTTGTTGGGGCGCCAAGCGCCACGGGCTGGCGCCCGTGGGGGAGCCAGGTGACCAGTGGCGCCCGTGGGCGCCACGGGCTGGGGCCCGTGGGGGCGCCAGGTGCCCAATGGCGCCCGTGGGCGCCACGGGCTAGCGCCTGTGGGGGCGCCACGGCCAGGCGACGAGTGGCGCCCCTTGCTGGCGCCCGTGGGGGGCCAGCTAGCAAGGTGGCGCCCCCACCCTAGATTAAAATTTTTTTTTTTTTTTTTACAAAAATTACAAGGAAGTTTTGTTAGAATTTGTTTGATTTTTTTGTGTAAATTTTTCGTTACTCTACATAATTTAATAAAATGTGTGCTTCGTAGTAAAAGAAAATTTGTTTTCATTATAACTTACATGACGGGTTCAAATTTTTTTTTTCGTGTTGCAATAAATAGGTGATTTTTTCGAATAAAATACAATGGAAAAATCAAAAAAGGGACGAGCACGAAGGGCAAACCCGTTTGATCCAACGGGCGATGGAAAGCGAAGGGCAACTCTAATGAAACGTGTTCATGTAGCAAGGAAAAAGGGCGAACGAATTGAAGTCACATTTGACGGGAAAGGACAACCGGAAGGGAAGCACGGGGATGAATTGATGAGCTGGATTGGTGTGCTCGCTCGAGAGCATGTTCCAATATGGATACAAGATTGGAGATCCCGCGATTTAGACAGATTTAAATATATAATTTGGAAAGAAACTGTTACTTCTTTCACTGTGGATGAAAGCTTTCGTACGGCTTGTTTAAAATCATGCGGTGAAGCTGCAAGGAATTTTCGATATGATCTATATAAGACGTTTGTGGTGGAACATGTATCCGAGGAGAGTGTGTGGAAACGGCCTCAAAAAGTTATTGAGAACTACCTGAGTATAGAAGAAGAGGATTGGGCGAAGTTCGTTCAGTATAGAACATCCGCACAATTCCAACAACTTTCGGATCGTGGCAGCGAAATAAGAGCGAACCAGGAATACTCATCGAGAGAAGGCCGAGACGGATATAGAAAGCTCGACCAGGAAAAGGTATGTCAATAAGTTTTGTTTCTTCTAAATCGTATGCCGATTAATATTCTAGAACATTATATTCTCATGTATAGTTACGATGTTGTATTACAGCATAAGAAGACTGGGCAATAGGAAAGAAGAGATGCTTTGTGGTTGGAGCAACAGACAGGCATAGATGGAGAGTTGAAAGATCCAGCATGTAAAAATATAAGCGACTTGATCGTAAGTTTACTAACTATTGACTTATTTAGCACTACTATACTTACAACGTACCCTTAAACTGGAATGAGTTATGTTAATTATCTTGTAGATGGAGTACAACACACAGGAGAGCCAAAGAACTTTCGAATCAGTTGGCACTAATGATATATTATCGCACGCATTGTCTAGACCCGAACACAGAGGACGTGTTCGTGGCCAATCAAAGTTCGTGAAGGCTTCTCAGTACTTCAACGTGGGTCGAAGTTCGAGCAAAGATAATGAAGTACAATCAATGAGACGTGAAATTGAAGAACTAAAGGCGTTGGTTCGTGGTCTATGTGCAAGCAAAAATGCGGGGCCGACGTTTGATGCCAACAATAATGTGCCAACGGTGGACCAACACAACAGCTTTAAGGCTAGTTGCTCTGTCCAAGAAAAACAACATGGAGTGACTGATTCGACAACCGTGCCGGTCGACAGTGAAGAGTGTAAGCTATATATCTTTGATGAAGTTCAGGGTGGACAGTTGCTTGTTGCGTTTGGAAGAGCATGGCTAGGGAGCCTTCCAACTGATGCAATGCATGGGATTCCGTTTGGGGAAGGGAACGTGCGAGTGTCAATCGTTGTGCCAAAATTAAAAAAAACAGCATTAGCTATACCGACGGTCGAGGCAACCACTGTGGAGGATGCTGTTAATAGGTTTGTTGCTTGGCCTATAACATTGGTCGAGATCGACACAAGTATGAACAAGGCAAGTCGAGGGCCTAGTCACGTTCCTGACCCAGCAGCTGCGAGGAAAAAACGCCAAAAACAAGTTGGAAAGAGAACGATCGACTCTCGAACTGAGGTACAACAGGATGTGCAACAACAACAAACTTTGTTTGAATTTACTAAAATGAACAGGGCGATGAAGCCTTTGGCTTATTATGCACATAATTCCATGCTTCAAGGTAATCAGATAGAGGTCCCAATACCGTATACGATCATGGGTTTTCAGATGCCTGTCTATTTGAACTTCGACGATATTTATGAGTTCATTAATTTATAAGAAATCAGTGCGAATTGTATATTAGTCTACATGAGGTACGACATTCTATCTCTAAATTTATTATTTCTGGACATTCTTCCATTTGCTATTAGGTATAATAATAAATTTGTCACACTTATGCAGTTATTTGGAGGAATTATGTAGGAAGAACGGGCAAGCAGAGAAGTTTGTTTTTGTGTCTCCAACCTTGATCTCACCGGTGCGTGTAGATACCGAAGATGCTGGCATGAGAGAGCGAGCCGATAATCTTCTAACCTTTTTGCAGGACACACCAAAAGGACGGCTTTTTCTTGTGCCTCATAACAGAGGCAGACATTGGGTTTTGGGAGTCATTGACCCGTGGGAGGACCTCGTCCTTTATTTTGATCCTATTCGAGAGAAGAAACGAGACGACTTTACTGAACTCATGTACATGTAAGTCAAGTTTAGTATGTTAATTTTTTTTGTTAATCTTAAATATATGCATTTTAATTAGTTTGAACTTTACTACTTTGCTAGGGCCCTAACGGATTAGAAGATTACGGTTGGCGAAGGAATTAAAAAGAGACGAGATTGTAAAACGAAAATCTCGAACCGGCCTTGTCCTCTGCAAGAGGGAAGTGTTGAATGCGGTTATTTCATTTTAGGTTTTATGAGGGAAATAGTGTTTAATGGAATTAACGCACTTGAAAGTAAAGAATTTTTCACTTCTGATGATTTGGATTTGATTAGGAGTGAATGGTGTCGTCATGTAATGGAATTCGTTGATTATGACATTCTATCTTTGTAATATATAATAATTGGTATGTTACAAAACCTTGATCAATGTTGTTAATATCTTGAATTGTCTCTTGATTTTTGCTATTTCACGATAGACTCCGAAACTTTACACCACGGTCTTCTATATGTCCGTCGTGTAAAGTGGACTTTACACCACGGTCTTCTATATGTCCGTCGTGTAAAGTCAGCTTTACACGACGGTCTTTTATATGTCCGTCGTGTAAAGTCCGCTTTACACCACGGTCTTTTATATGTCCGTCGTTTAAAGTCCGCTTTACACCACAATCTTCGATATGTCCGTCGTGTAAAGTCCTCTTTATACCACGGTCTTCGATATGTCCGTCGTGTAAAGTCCGCTTTACACCACGGTCTTCATATGTCCGTCGTGTAAAGTCCGCTTTACACGACGGTCTTCGATATGTCCGTGTCTAAAGTCCGATTTACACCACGGTCTTTATATGTCCGTCGTGTAAAGTCCGCTTTACACGACGGTCTTCGATATGTCCGTCGTGTAAAGTCCGCTTTACACCACGATTTTTCCACTTAAATACGGGATTACACGACGGGTGTTGACCGTCGTGTAAAATTGAGATACCACGACGGTTCATATAACCGTCGTGGTATCTTCCAAGACGGTGGATTACACGACGGTTCCGTAACCGTCGTGTAAACTTTGCACGACGGTCAAAAACCGTCGTGTAATCCCCTCTTTTTAGTAGTGAAGTAGCTTGTGAAACAGTTTGTGTTTCTTTTCTTTTATTTTTTTATTTTTTTTTTGGGACTTGAGAAAACTTTGTTCGAATATATTGTACTATTTTGTGCGAAACAGAAAATCTCTGAAAAATTCTCCACAAGGCTTTTTGGCAGTGTTATCTTAACAGCACTATTTGGTTACTGAATCGAACTCTACAATGTACTTGTCATTGAAGGGCAAAGCAATATTTATAACTCTTCCCAAGAATACAAATTAGAAAAGGGAAAAAGACCACCTAATTGTCCTTTTTAAATCATCGGAACAACGACGTCAAAGAATTTGTTTCAAGTTCTTTACTCGAATGGCTGAGAATGAAACTTTAGTAAGTAATCATAGAATGAGCCTCGTGTTTTTTTTTTTGCCCCCTGTTTTTCCCAGTTCTAGTTTTTCAACCCTGTTTCGAAGATTGGACGACAAAATAAAAGGACTTGTTTTCTCTTTTTTTTTTTTTTTTTTTTTTTTTAATATTTTCTTTTTCTTGCAAAATTATGTCAATGTCAAGTTTTATGTCAATGTCGGGTTTACCATAAACGTAATAGACCAACTTCATAGTTGCTAAAATAAAAGTTGGAACAGTAAAACGACAAACATCGTATGATTTTCCTCGGTGCAAACGATGGAAGTTTAGTACCAATACGAGGAAAACGACGTCTATTGGTAATAGGAATCTAACTTGATCTGCCAATGGGAATGGAGGGTACGGGTAGTGGTTCTGCAGAATTTTTTTTTTTAATTTTTAAATGATAATATCACATTTCGGTGACGGGCTTAAAAACAACCTGATGCAACTCTAAGTATGCTCTTTGTTTTTCAAAATTTTTTTTTTTCGTAAAGTATAGCTACGGTCTTATTTAACTGTTTTCATTAAAAAAAAAAAAAAGAAGGGGAAAATGTAACAAATATCATATTTCATATGTACTTTTAAATTTGATAACATATTTTTTAAAAGATGATAAATCATAGCATGTATTTTCAAGAGAATCCAAGATTTCAAGAAAATCCTTAAATTTCTTAGAAAATAAAATATTTTTAGTTAATTTTTAATAATAAATTTATGTGCATAGTTTCATATTAGATAGAGAAGGAGAGGAAGAGTGAGAGAGAGAGAGAGTTAGTGGAGGAAGGATAAAGGGTTTTATTTCATATTATGTAGTCATAGATTTAATTATGCTATTTTATAATGTTTAAAATTTTATACTATAATTTACTATTACTCTCTTCAAAAATGTTATTTTGTTCTTTCTCCCAAAATATATATATATATATATATATTAACAAACGGATTCTATACAAGAACTTTCAATTTAAGGACAATTTCTAAGATAAATTTGACTGTCTAGAGAAAAGAATTCGAAAAGGGACCTCCCATATATTTTTTTTGTTGAATTTCTGGCAGAGAAATTCAAACTCTACATCTTATGATGAAGTCATATGTACAATCATTGTTAAAATATACTAGCAATCATATTTAAATTAATTTTTCCAGTCCTTTATTACTAATACTATTGTTATAATTTTTACTGTCAATATTTATTACATGTACACATACTCTATCAACGGAAAAAGTCTCTTGTTACAAATTATTTAGATTGCATATGGGCTTCAGAATTGTGAATGCAAAATAGGTTTAAAAGAATGTAATATGCAGGCAACATGATATATAATTACAAATATATTAACTCTGATGTTCTTTGTAAATGAATTCTGTAAACATTCACTGATTGTTTAGACGAAAAAAGACTATTTCTTGATGGAAAAATCTTTTAACAAAAAAATAATGACTCTAAAAGATATTTTAATACATTATTTTAATGGTTATATTTTATATTTACTTGGACGTCAATAATCTCTCAAACCAAACAAATTGAAATGTCAAGAATTATGACTCTGTATGATCATTTTTGACATTATGTTTAGGCATAGACTTTTAATAACTAAATGTTGACCAGAATAGACTATTCACGTTGTGACACCGAATGGTTTTGTAAAACCATTGTAAGATTGCAAAAAGACTCAAATGATATTAATTTGCACTCTCAACAACTTTATAAGTTAAAATAAGTACTCTTATTTATTACATTTTCACTACAAACGGTTCAGTTTCACTAAATGCACATTTTTAAAATTAAACTCATATCTAACATCTAAAGCATCTTCTCGAAGCATCCCCAAACAGGCCCTTCATCATGTGTTCTTGACAACTACATATATGTACTGTTCGTTTTAAGTGTCAATTCCATATAGAAAGCTCCTCTGTCTCTCTCTCTAATATGTTTTCTTATTCTTTTTTTTTTTTAATAGATTTTTGTTGCCTAGAATGTTTCCTCGGATTGAAAGCCAAAAGTTGCGGAAAACTCTAAAATCTCGGTGGATCTTCAAAGATATAATTAAGTATGATTAAAAAAACTAAGAAACGTCAACAAAAGACAAAATTGCGACGTCCTTTTAATTTTTCCCTTGCCACTCAATTTTCACCACCTTTACCCAAAGTGTAAGTTGATTCTTTCTTGACCGTTTTTTATACGGGTGATCCAAAGTCATCACCACCAGGTTCATCGATCTTTCTTAAGTTCACTTACTTTACATTTATTTATTGTTTATCCACAGAGACAATATTTAAATACCAACGACCGAAGGATCTATATATTGAATCTGATTCAATATTAATTGTTTGTATTGGGGACCCATTTTTAGCCTGATCAGGTTCTTTCTACAATTTTTTACCATAGCTGAATAATTATAAAATGCTCTATACGTAGAAGACAAGTGACAAGAAGTCTAGAACACAATTTTGGAAATGATTATAAATTCCACAAAAAAAAAAAAAAAATTGCCAATGAACAAGTAAGAGTTCTAAGAGCCTTTACTTTTGATGCTTTTGACAAAGACTTGGTAATTTTAATGCAAAATGTTGCGTTTATTTAAAGGCGCTCCATAAACATTTTGTGGGAAAAATCATGCAAACTAATTAGATGCATAACAACCACACAAGGGGTGTGAAATCTTAGAAATTCTTCAACAAAAGATAGACATGACTACATTAATATCAAAAACAGTACGATTTCAACACCAACAATCACGGTAGATCAAAGCATGTTGAACCTCTGGTCGTATAAAAGCATCCGCTATGAAGTTTTCTCAGTAACAAATAATCGTTTCACTCTAAAGCTAATTTACGGTTTTAAAAAATGAACTCAGAGAGTGAAGATTGGGCCATGGAATCATCAAAAAAATTTCTCACATTATAAAAAGCATTAATTAAAAAAAAATCAACACTTTGCAAAGTTCTCCTTGTTGGATACAACTTTCCAGCTCTTTTGACCAAAAAAAGCTTTTAATAAACTATAAGCAGTTCGTCGTTGCAAGAATTACTAATGAATTTGGCTTTTATCTTCTAGGAACCATCATTAGTGCTGTCGAACTTGTAAATTGGGCAACATTTGAATTATATATATACATATATATATATATGGAAATAAAACAGTGAAATAGAGTTTTTTTTTTTTTAATATGATTTTTGTTGCCTAGAATGTTTCCGCGTATCGAAAGCCGAAATTTGCGGAATACCTATTAATTCATGGGGATCTGCGAAGATACAATTAAGTATGACTAAAAGAACTAAGAAACTTTAAAAAAGACAAAATTGAAACCTCCTTCTTTTTTTTTTTTTTTTTTTTTTTTGTCCTTTGCCACTTAATTTTCACCATCTTTACGTAAAGTGTGGATCCTTTCTCTACCGTTCTTTAGACGTGCTGGTTTTTAAATTTTTCCGTTTTATATACAGGTGATTCAAAGTCATCACGCTGTTCATTGATCTATCTAAATTTCACTTACTATAAATTTATTTATTATTTATCCACAGAGACAAAACTTAAATTCCAACAACAGAATGATCTATTGAATCTGATTAAATAATAATTGTCTGTTTTGGTGACTTAATTGTAGCTTGATTAGGTTCATTCTATAATTTATACCATGGCTGAATGATTATAAAATGCTCTATACGTAGAAGACAATTTTGGAGATAATTATGAATTCAAGAAAAATTGCCATTTTTTTTAATGAACAAATAAGAGCTCCAAAAGCGTTTGCTTTTGATGCTTTCAACAAAGGCTTGGTAATTTTAATGCAAAATATTGCATTTATTTAAAGGCGCTCCATAAACATTTTGTGGGAAAAATCATGCAAATTAATTAGATTCAAAAATAAAAAAATTTAAAAAAAAAGAAAAAAAGATTCCCCTTTTTTGTTTTGCTGTTTTTTCTGCGTCTTCTTTATTTATAATGCCTAAACCAATTTACACGTTTGAAAATCTAACTGATTAATAATGAATCCTAGGACTTGCGGTGAGAGACCAATCGTTCGGTGCAGTTGACTCGAGGTAAAAAAAAAAAAAAAAAAGAAGGTCTACTAAAACATGCTTCTCCTATATTTGACTTTCTCTCACTCTTCGTCACCTTTTTAATGAGATTGAGATGATGGAGATAAGATTGTCTACTAAAGTTGCACGCCATTAGATAGATAATGGAAATTGATCAGAGAATATTGGGACAAAGAAATATATATACATATATATATATATATGTAGCTAAAATATACACATGACTTTTATTGACATTCCTCTATCTATTTTCTCTATCCTTTTCTTAAACCATCTGTAATTAAATGTCAATTACTACTTATTATATCTCTCTTATTATTCTAAAAATATTCCTACAATTAAATTTTAATTTTTATCTTTTCTCGGAAAGTAACAAGGCCCAATTTTTTTTTTTTGGCCCTCTTTTTCGTTTCTTTTCTTTTTTCAAAAATAAAAAATAAAAGAATATATGCATGTTTGACGACGCTTTTGTTTCCTGAAGTTAATTTTCTTCTTCTTCTTCAACAATTCTTTTGTTTCCTCAAAAGAATAATGTTTCTTCGTCTTCATAGAAATCCAACGTTTGTTCATTTGTTCATATATCATCAAAGAACTATAGTATACAGTCTACTCTAACCATCGTTGATTTGTCAGAAGGAAAAAATATATAAACGCCAGTTTTTTTGCTGTAAACAAACAATAACTTCATATATATACATATATACATATATATATATATATAAGTATAGATATAGAAACATTACTTCATAAAAGAGTACATATAAAACTATGATTTTATTTGTGTAATATTCGAATTTTTCCATGTACATTTTTTTTTCCTTTTAAGGAATTATTTTCACTTTATGAAAATTTTCGTGAAAAAACTCGATTTAGGGCTTTTGAAAAGATTTGTGAATTCTAATGGATCGAGAAGACTCAAAATTTATTTCTAAGCTCAGAAATGGACTTTCCTAGTCGAAAGGATCGAAACGGTGAAAAATTTTACGAAAGTCAACTTTGACCGAAAAAGTCAAAGTTTGACCGGCCAAAAAGTCAAAGGGTTGACTTTCCGTGATTTTTCAAGTACGGAGCGGGACGAGTCCCGAGATGATGTTTTATAAACTAGTTAGTAAGATTAAGCCTTAAACGTCCCTAGAAAATCAAGCACACCGAGTTAGAGTTAAGGGCAAAAAGGGTTCGGAAAAATGGGAGAGAAATATTTTTTCGATCCAAAATTCACACAGATAAATTTTGTACTTCGGTATGAGATAAAAATATTGTGTTTTGAAGAATCACAATATTAAAATTAACTGTGTAACATAAAGGAGAGCAAAAATAAGTTTTGGAAGGTAACTAGCCAATTGGAACCTAACTAAACTAAACCATCACCCTAGTTGCATGTCAACCTTTCTCCACCAACCAAAGTAATTCATGTGGCTGTTTTTCCCCCCTTTTTTTAGTCGGCTGCAGCAGCTAGAGAAAAGCAAGAAAAGAAAAAAAAAAAAAAAAGATGGAAAAGAAAGCCTAAAAATAAGGCAAGTTTCCACCTACTTCCATTTCTTTCTTGTCCATCACTTCCCCATGCATTTAATGCAATTTTCAGCCCATCCCCCACCTCAAGTTTCGGCGGCCCTTCCACACACCATGCACGGCTTTTGCTAGAGGAAAAGAGGGAGACAAAGGCCTTAAATTAAGGCAAGGAACCACCTACTCTTGTCCATCACACAAAACCTCCCCTTGGCACATCATTTCCTTTCAAATTTACAGCCAAAAACCCTTGTCTTTCATTCACATATTCGGCAGCCAAGTGAGAAGAGAGAGAGGAGAGGAAAAAAATCAAAAACTTAGAGAGCTTTTAAGCCTTAGAAATCCGGTTCTACAAGGGAGTGAGAGCAAGAAAAAGTTGAGAGATTTTGTGGGATATTCTCTAGGTGGTGGCCGACCAAGAAGAAGGAGAAGAAGGTGAGTGGTTTTGAAATTTTTTTTGGGTTCCTCTTCTTGAAGTGCACGGCCTTGGATGGTGCAAGAAAGAACCAACATTTTTTTTAATCCCCATTTCTTCTAGGTGGCCGTAAGCTTAGAGGTGAGGAGGAGAAGAAGAAATTTGTTTTGCAACCAACTAGCCTTGGTTCTAGGTAAATTTCTCAAACCCTAACCCCTTTATTTTGAGCTTGATTTTAAGTTCAATTTAAGTCTTCAATGGGGTTGTACGGACATAAGTCCAAATTCTATTTTTGCTCTAGATTATTGTATGTGCTTGATTTCTAGCTCTAGGGTTGGTTTGGCTTTAAAATCTTGTTTGATTTGTGATGATTTTTGTATGAATTTCATGCTAGAAAAACTTAGGTTGTGTGTCCCCATTTGTGGCCGAAAATCTGCCCTAGGCAGCCAAGAAAATGCATGCTAGCTTAGGGTTGATTTTGTGGTGGTTGTATGTGATGGAATGCTAGAGTAACACCAAAGCAACTCTAGGGTTTTGTTTTTATTTTGGGTTGCAAAAACTGATTAGATCGAATTTTTGGGTTTTATGGGATGTTAGAAAACGTTGTGTGATTGAATCATAGGCTTCCGAAGTGTTCGGTCGAGTTAGATTCGCGAAATAGGACGCAAACCGAAAATGAAACCGAAACTGTCCAGATTCGGGTTGGAACCTAACCAGTTTTGGAAAAGTGAGATTTTAAGGCCTCTAGAGGCCGAATGGGTTAAAACTCGAAATACGAAAGTTTCTCGGAACAAGTTTTTCTAGAGGATAACGTGGACGGAATACCAAAATAAGGCTCCAAAGGTCTTCGTTTTCAACAAAACCCGTGGCTGACCCCTGGGCGCAGTTTCACCCAGATTTTTCAGAGTCAGCCGGTTTTAAAAAAAAAACTGGTATCAATGTAGGTAGAATTTGATTTTTTGCAAAACACAAAAGTTTTAGTATTTTTCGATAGCTACAACTTTTGTGAAGACAAATTTTTCAAATTCCCGACGGATTTTTAAAATAGACGTGTTTAATGAGAGGTGCGTAAGGAATCCGAAAATTCCTTCACCAAAGTTTTACAAAGTGTTTTCAAAAAAATTGTAAAGTGTTCTAAACCGTTATTTTAACTGCGAAAACCGTTCCAAAGGTGGGTTTCGACCTTAAATGACATTTACACGGAATTATTTCAAAGGTCGGAATTTTATAAAGAGTTTTACGGATTTTTGAGAAAAATCTTGTAAAAGTACAAAAGGAAGAAAATGTGATTTTAAGTTAAGAAAGTAAAAATTTAGAATAAGAAGATGTATTTTCAAAATAAAAGAAAATGGTAATTAAGCCGATTACGGGCCGTAGCCGGGATTGGACCCAAGTTATTGGGCTTAGGCCCAAAGAGCCCAAAATTGACAAGGGTTGACCAGTAGTTGACCAATTGTCAACTTTAGTTGACCCACAACAAGAAAGAGGTAACCTTAAGGGTTATCCAACGTAATCCTAAGGAATACCATAAGTTAATAGGCTAAGCAAAATGGGTCAAGGCCATTGACCCAATATGCTATAATGGAATGGTAAGCCCAAGGTATTGAAGAATAATCCAATAGTAGATCAATGAGATAATTAAGAGGTTATCCAACGTAGCCTCTTAAGAGATTAATCAAGTTCAAATTAATTCCCCAGCAATAAAAAGGTCAATTTAGACAAGTCAGTTATCTGACGGGGACATACAACTAGGTTGTAGTAGGTATGTTGGTTAGGGTACCAACATTCTACAATCAGAAATAGAATCCCATCTATGCCCTTTCTCGAGTAGGAGAGGACGTGTAGCTGTACTCCGAATCAGGACAGCGAGAGTGAGAATCTAGCAGGAAACGAAGTAAGTACAACTCCGCCTACAGCATAGGCTTTAGTTGATGCTTACCAAGTAAAGTTAAATGCATGTTAAGAGTGTATGTTATGAAATGTTATATGCTGCAATGTGATGCTGTGCGAAATGTTAATTGCCATGTTAATTGTGTATTATGCCATGTATAGAAAGCATGATCAAATATGAATTTAATGTTCAGTATGAGTTAGGATTATGGGACATCACAATTGTATGTTCACTAAATTCCTATAAGATAAATAAACTCAAGATCGAGTTAGGGAAAGATAAGAAAACAAAAGAAGGCAAGCGAGCTTGCCGGTGTAGTCCCACCCGTTCGAGGTCGGGTTGGACTATGGTTTGAGTTGGAATGGGCTGGCCGCCCCAACCACTCCATAGTCGCGTGCCGGGTACGAACACCAAGGTAAGGGCCCTAAAAGAATGATAAGTAAATAAAGTAAATACGAGCATAACTGGACCATACATGTATAGGCATAGTTAGTTTATGCTATTATGAACAATGTCATGTGATTATGAATGGCTATGTACGTTAAGTTAGAAATGTTTCTTTTCGATATGATTTAAGTAAGTCGCGGACGAGACAGTTGTATTTGCTAAGCGAAAGCTCACTGTCTTACGTTTATGCTGTAGGTAAGCAGCCCGTCAGTAATGCGTGATGCAAGGTGGCGAGGCGTGGTGAGGCAAGCTGTGAAGTCGTGGGACTCTATGCCGCTACGCGTTTTGACTTTTGAGTTTTTATAATTATGTAACTATATTTTATTCAGACACATTTTCTAAGAACACGTTTTAATTCGTGTATATAAAAAAAAAAAAAAATTCCCGCTGTGTTTTGAGCTAATTTATAAGTATGTAAGTAAGAAAGTCAACAGTATAACGGCTTGTGCAAGGCGGGTCGTTACAATTTGTCTCACTAAACCTTATTTGAAGTAAAACGCGATATCTCAAGAACAAGATTCAAAAAAATTAAAATAAAAAATAAGGTAAATTATTAGGTTGAACCCTGAATTTTTAATTTTGTACAACTGTGGTTCTTAACTTTTTTTCGTGGCTAAAATGCCGCTAAACTATTAAAATAATGCTACGATAGTCGTTCTCATTAATTTTTGAATAGAATCCATTAGTTAGCATTACTTTTAATTAAATTGTTAATGAATTCCATCAAAAAATCAATGAAAATGACTATTACAGTAATATTTTAATAGTTTAGAAGTATTTTTTGCTCTTTTTTTGCAGTTGGAATTGTTATAAGCTAGTACTTTCCATAATTTTTGAGATGGAACCCATCATTAGCATCAATATTTTGATCAAGTTACTAAAAAATTTCATCCAAAAAGTAATGGAAATGACTACGCAATAATATTTAAATACTTTAAAGGTGTTCAAGTTATTAAAAAAAATTCAGGTACTAAAATTATATAAAATTAAAAATAGTGGATCAGGGGTGATAAAAGTAAATAGAGGACTCTCAATAGATGCCCTCAATGTCCATATTTCCTAGAAATTTTCATTTTCCAAGTGAAATGACCAAAATGGATATGTCTGGTCTTTCAGTGTATAAGGTCATACATCTGAAGAAATAACTTTGAAGGGACAACGCTTTTGATACCATTATTCATAACATAGCAAGACTTTTGACTGACGTGCTCATGCATATATATACATGGCTTGGGTTTTCTGGTTTAAGCACTTCAATTAGCTAATTTGATTTCTCCCTCTAGTTAAATCCCACAATGAGAAACAACATTCCACCGCTTTCATTGCCCTTCATTTGTTCAATCCTACTCGGCCTTTGCACACTCGTGGTTTCTCGCGAATGTCTTGGCTCTCAGCAATCTTTGTTGCTCCAATTGAAGAACAGCCTAGATTTCGACCGTGAAGTATCGAGGAAGCTCGTGACGTGGAACGAAAGTTCTGACTGCTGCTCCTGGGAAGGTGTAGCTTGTGAAGAGGGCCGTCTCACTCATCTTGACTTGAGTGACGAGGGAATCTATGGTCGGCTTGACAATTCAAGCACTCTTTTCAATCTGCAACATCTCAAGAGCCTTGATCTGCATGATAACAACTTCAACTCTACAATCCCCTCAAGGATTGGTAATCTCACAAATTTGAGTCTTTTGAATCTAGCATTTGCAGGCTTTAGGGGGGAAGTGCCACTTGCCATATCCCGTCTAAGAAGCTTGGTCACTCTTGATTTATCCTTTTATGATGGGTCAGTTGAAACGAAGCTTGTGATACCAGATTTGAAGATGCTCGTTCAGAACCTCTCAAAGCTTCAAGAGCTAAGCCTTGATGGTTCAAACATCTTAGCACCTGGGAACGGGTGGTGTCGAGCATTGTCGACTGCACTGCCTAACCTTCGTGTCTTGAGTTTACCCCGTTGCTACGTTCCTGGCCCATTGGATGAGTCGCTTGCGGATCTTCGATCTCTATCAGTGGTTGATCTAGCAGGTACCAATTTGCCTTTTCCAGTTTCACAATCTTTTGCGAAATTCTCATATTTGACTTTGTTGAATCTTCCAGTTTGCGGGTTGCAAGGAACATTTCCTAAGGAGATCTTCCAGGTACCATCACTACAGTTTATTGACCTATCAGGCAATGAATATCTTCAGGGAACTCTACCAGAATTTCAAATAAATAATTCTCTTCAAGAATTATATCTCTGGAACACAAAGTTTGCGGGGAGGCTGCCAACATCTCTTGGTAACCTTTCGAACTTGTCTATCCTAGACCTTTCCAATTGCCAATTTCACGGCATACTTCCAAGTTCCATGTCAAAACTTACCCAAATTGTCAAAATGTGGCTGTCAAGTAATAACTTTACAGGCCAAGTTCCATCTTTTAATTTGTCCACCAAACTCGTCTGGATAGATCTCTCTAATAATAGTTTAACAGGGGAAATTCCTTCATCTCTGTTTGCACTTCCATCTATGAGAATAATTATGCTGTGGAACAATGAACTTAGTGGTCCCATTCCCGAGTTTAAAGTGACGTCTTCTTCATTTTTGGATACCATAGATTTGAGTAACAACAATCTAGATGATTTGATCCCCACATCCTTCTTCAAACTTCAAAATCTAACGTCCCTTAGTCTCTCTTGTAACAAGTTCAGTGGGACCAAACACCTGCAAAAGTTTAAAGGGTCTGGCAAACTTCAGAATCTTGATCTTTCTAATAATCAGATTTCAGGAGAGATACCTAAATGGATTTGGGTTTTTGGGAACGGCAGCCTTACACAGTTGAATCTTTCACGTAATTACCTTGTGGGCATGCAAGAGCCTTTCTTTTTCCCTGAAACTCTCCGAATCCTTGACCTACACTTAAACCAGCTTCAAGGAAACCTCCCTGTTCTTCCAAAAACTCTACTTTATCTAGATTTCTCTAGCAATAATTTCACTGCCTTTCCACATGATAATTTTCGCAACATGTCGGGGTTACTTTTCTTTTCCCTCTCAAACAATAGTCTTGCAGGAGATGTATCTGAATGCATCTGTGATGTCAAAATTAAAGTTCTCGATTTGTCTCATAATAATTTAAGTGGAAGAATACCTACATGCTTACTAGAAACTAGTGATTCACGTAAGATCCTGAATCTGGGTAATAACAACTTCAAAGGCCCAATTCCTGATGTGTTCCCAAGTGGTTGTTCGTTAAAAGCACTAGATCTCAATGGAAATTTCATTGAAGGGGAGATTCCAAAATCACTAGCCAATTGCTCTGATTTGGAGGTTTTGGACCTCGGGCACAATGAACTGATCGGTGAATTCCCCTGCTTGGTGAATAACATATCCAGTTTACGTGTCCTCATTCTTCGATCCAACAAGTTGCATGATAACATTGAGTGTCTAAATGCTAATGGAAGCTGGCCTGTGCTTCAAATATTCGACATCGCTCACAATAATTTTAGTGGAGAACTACCAAGACGATGGTTAACAAAGTTGCAGGGAATGACGGCTGATGGAGATAATGCCCATTCAGAGGTTCTAAGCTTTGATGCCATAACTCTTCCCCACGTAAATTATGTGTATAAGGTGATAGTGATCTCCAAAGGGAGAGAGATGGAGCTGGCAAAGATCCTAACTATCTTCACTTACATCGATCTCTCCAGAAACAACTTCCATGGACTGATACCAGTGGAAATGGGTCAACTCAAAGCACTTTACTCCCTCAACTTGTCTCATAACTCTCTCACAGGTCAAATCCCTCCTTCCATAGGGAACTTGCGAAATCTGGAGTCATTGGACCTCTCGTGGAACAACCTCACTGGAACAATTCCAACTCAACTCCAGAGCCTCACTTTCCTCCAATTTCTAAACGTCTCATTCAATCATCTGGTTGGAATGATCCCAACAGGCAGTCAACTTCAAACATTGTCAGCCGATTCCTACATCGAAAATGAAGGACTATGCGGGTTCCCCTTGACAAAAAACTGCTCAGATAAAGTGGCAGAGCCAAAGGAAGACAACCATTCAATTTCTGGGAGAAAGATCGATTGGACTCTGTTAAGTGCTGAAATCGGACTCTTAACTGGGTTTGGGATTGTTGTTGCGCCACTCATGTTTTCCCGCATGTGGAGGATAAAGTACTATGAACGTGTTGATGACATCATTATCGAGATCTTTCCATTATCTGTGTCAAGGAGGTGGTTTCAGTGGACGACCCCGTAACAAGAAATGGCAGACTCGAGCTTGATTGGTGTGTGCCTGGTGAGTTATTAACTCTGTCATTATCTCCTTTTTTTTTTTTCTTTGAAGAGTGTAAATAATAATTCCATTCCCCTGTGTGATATTTTTCCTGTAATTTTTCCGATCTCAAACTGCTTAAAATCCAACTTAAAGTCACGAATCAATTTAGAAGGAAATTAATTTAGAGAGAAACAAGATAGTAGGGCACTTGAGGACTAGTAATAAATCTTGTTTATTTAATTTCTGTGCACTATTCAGCTTCTTTAGTCTTTCCAAATATAATTTTAAGACTTTGGAACAAATTTGATACTGTAATACATAATCATCTGCTATCATAAATATAGTCTTAAAAACAGCTTCCACTTTTTCAAAACTTTCAATGCCTATACATATACATCCCAATAAAGTTTGTACCCAGAAAAGTTAATTTTCCAAGTTGTTATAACACGGAAAAGAAGCTTACAAATCGCAACTTAGTAAATTAAGACTTAACGAAAATATTGCATACTTACTAGATTCAACTAGTTCACACTTAAGATGCTAAATATTTCATTTTGGTTGTATAAACGTGATTGAATTTTCTTCGCTTATATTTTGCTAAGCTATAAACGTTTTTGGCCTGCATGTAGGATGTCGAAGGGCCGTACTTCGCTTCCGTTGGAGAGTCGAGATTGTGTGCTACTTTGTTTCATGGGGGGCTTCGTATCAAAGGATTTTAATTACTGTTGTGTGTTTGTGAAAATAAAAGGATCTCGTGGAATTCCGACTTGTATTTGAAAAGACTTGTTGGATTGTTGTACAGTTTTAGTTTTGCGATGCTGTGAACTTTTTCTTATCTTGTGCTTCTAGATCGAAAAATCGTGTCATGTTTGAAAGTAGGTTTCTTCCTCGTCGGATGTAACCGGTGAAAGCGTGGAGCTTGTAGGTTACTTTGTTTCCTGCAGATGTTTTTCTCAAAGGATTGTATTACTTGTGTTGATGAATAATAACAATTAGCTTGTGAAACAGTTTGTGTTTCTTATTTTTTTATTTTTTATTTTTATTTTTTTGGGATTTGAGAAAACTTTGTTCGAATGTTGTACTATTTTGTGCGAAACAGAAAATCTCTGAAAAATTCTCCACAAGGCTTTCGGCAGTGTTATCTTAACAGCACTATTTGGTTACTGAATCAAACTCTACAATGTACGTGTCATTGAAGAGCAAAGCAATATTTATAACTCTTCGCAAGAATACAGATTAGAAAAGGGAAAAAGACCTACTAATTATCCTTTTTAAATCATCGGAACAATAACATCAAAGAATTTGTTTCAAGTTCTTTACTCGGATGGCTGAGAATGAAACTTAATAAGTAATCATAGAATGAGCCTTGTGTTTGTTTTTTCCCCTGTTTTTCCCAGTTTTAGTTTTTCAACCCTGTTTCAAAGATTGGACGATAAAATAAAAGGACTTGTTTTCAATGTCAAGTTTTATGTCAATGTCGGGTTTACCATAAACGTAATAGACCAACTTCATAGTTGCCAAAATAAAAGTTGGAACAGTAAAACGACAAACATCGTATGATTTTCCTCGGTGCAAACGACGGAAGTTTAGTACCAATACGAGGAAAATGACGTCTATTGGTAATAGGAATCTAACTTGATCTGCCAATGGGAATGGAGGGTATGGGTTGTGGTTCTGCAGAATTTTTTTTATTTTTATTTTTAAATGATAATATCACATTTCGGTGACGGGCTTAAAAACAACCTGGTGCAACTCTAAGTATGCTCTTTGTTTTTCAAATTTTTTTTTTTCGTAAAATTTTTTTTTCGGTGACGGTCTTATTTAACTGTTTTCATTAAAAAAAAAAAGGGGGGGAAATGTAACAAATATCATATTTCATATGTACTTTTATATTTGATAACATATTTTTTAAAAGATGATAAATCATAGCATGTATTTTCAAGAGAATCCAAGATTTCAAGAAAATCCTTAAATTTCTTAGAAAATAAAATATTTTTAGTTAATTTTTAATAATAAATTTATGTGCATAGTTTAATATTAGATAGAGAAGGAGAGGAAGAGTGAGAGAGAGAGAGAGTCAGTGGAGGAAGGATAAGGGGTTTTATTTCATATTATGTAGTCATAGATTTAATTATACTATTTTTTATAATGTTTAAAATTTTATATTATAATTTACTGTTACTTTCTTCAAAAATGTTATTTTGTTCTTTCTCCTAAAATATATATATATATATATATATTAACAAACGGATTCTATACAAGAACTTTCAATTTAAGGACAATTTCTAAGATAAATTTGACTGTCTAGAGAAAGAATTCGAAAGGAGACCTCCCATGATATATATTTTTTTTTGGTTGAATTTCTGACAGAGAAATTTGAATTCTACATCTTATGATAAAGTCATATGTACAATTACTATTAAAATATACTAGCAATCATATTTAAATTAATTTTTCCAGTCCTTTATTACTAATACTATTGTTATAACTTTTACTATCAATATTTATTACATGTACACATACTCTATCAACGGAAAAAGTCTCTTGATACAAATTATTTAGATTGCATAAGGGCTTCAGAATTGTGAATGCAAAATAGGTTTAAAAGAATGTAATATGCAAGCAAAATGATATATAATTACAAATATATTAACTCTGATGTTTTTTGTAAATGAATTCTGTAAACATTCATTGATTGTTTAGACGAAAAAAGACTATTTCTTTACGGAAAAATCTTTGAACAAAAAAATAATGACTCTGAAAGATATTTTTATACATTATTTTAATGGTTATATTTCATATTTACTTGAACGTCAATAATCTCTCAAACCAAACAAATTGAAATGTCAAGAATTATGACTCTATATGATCATTTTCGCCATTATGTTTAGGCATAGACTTTTAATAACTAAATGTTGACCAGAAAAAACTATTCACGTTGTGACACCGAATGGTTTTGTTAAACCATTGTAAGATTGCAAAAAGACTCAAATGATATTAATTTGCACTCTCAACAACTTTATAGGTTAAAATGAGTACTCTTATTTATTACATTTTCACTACAAACTGTTCAGTTTCACCAAATGCACATTTTTAAAATTCAAACTCATATCTAACATCTAAAGCATCTTCTCAAAACATCCCCAAACGGGCCCTTCATCATGTGTTCTTGACAACTACATATATGTACTGTTCGTTTTAAGTGTCAATTCCATATAGATAGCTTCCTCTCTCTCCTCTCTCTCTCTCTAATATGTTTTCTTATTCTTTTTTTTAATTGATTTTTGTTGCCTAGAATGTTTCCTCGTATTGAAAGCCAAAAGTTGCGGAAACTCTAAAATCTTGGTGGATCTTCAAAGATATAATTAAGTATGATTAAAAAACTAAGAAACGTCAACAAAAGACAAAATTGCGACGTCCTTTTAATTTTCCTTTGCCACTCAATTTTCACCACCTTTACCCGAAGTGTAAGTTGATTCTTTCTCGACCGTTTTTTATACGAGTGATCCAAAGTCATCACCACCAGGTTTATCGATCTTTCTAAAGTTCACTTACTTTACATTTATTTATTGTTTATCCACAGAGATCCTTTTAATTTTTCCTTTGCCACTCAATTTTCACCACCTTTACCCAAAGTGTAAGTTGATTCTTTCTCGACCGTTTTTTATGCGGGTGATCCAAAGTCATCACCACCAGGTTCATCGATCTTTCTAAAGTTCACTTACTTTACATTTATTTATTGTTTATCCACAGAGACAATATTTAAATAACAACGACCGAAGGGTCTATATATTGAATCTGATTCAATATTAATTGTTTGTATTGGGACCCAGTTTTAGCCTGATTAGGTTCTTTCTACAATTTTTTACCATAACTGAATAATTATAAAATGCTCTATACGTAGAAGACAAGTGACAAGAAGTCTAGAACACACTTTTGGAAATAATTATAAATTCCACAAAAAAAAAAATGCCAATGAACAAGTAAGAGTTCTTAGAGCCTTTACTTTGATGCTTTAAACAAAGGCTTGGTAATTTTAATGCAAAATGTTGCGTTTATTTAAAGGCGCTCCATAACATTTTGTGGGAAAAATCATGCAAACTAATTAGATGCATAACAACCTCATAAAGGGAGTGAAATCTTAGAAATTCTTCAACAAAAGATAGACATGACTATATTAATATCAAAACAATACGATTTCAACACCAACAATCACGATAGATCAAAGCATGTTGAACCTCTGGTCGTATAAAAGCATCCGCTATGAAGTTTTCTCAGTAACAAAGAATCGTTTCACACTAAAGCTAATTTATAGTTTTAAAAAATGAACTCAGAGAGTGAAGATTGGGCCATGGAATCATCAAAAAAATTTCGCACATTATAAAAAGCATTAATTAAAAAAAAAAATCAACACTTTGCAAAGTTCTCCTTGTTGGATACAACTTTCCAGCTCTTTTGACCAAAAAAGGCTTTTTAATAAAGTATAAGCAGTTCGTCGTTGCAAGAATTACTAATGAATTGGCTTTTATCTTCTAGGAACCATCATTAGTGCTTTCGAACTTGTAAATTGGGCAACATTTGAATTTTATATATATATATATATATATATGGAAATAAAACAGTGAAATAGAGTTTCTTTTTTTTTTTTTTTAAATATGATTTTTGTTGCCTAGAATGTTTCCACGTATCGAAAGCCGAAATTTGCGGAATACCTATTAAATCATGGGGATCTGCGAAGGTACAATTAAGCATGACTAAAAGAACTAAGAAACTTTAAAAAAGACAAAATTGCAACCTCCTTTTTTTTTTTTTTTGTCCGTTGCCACTTAATTTTCACCATCTTTACGTAAAGTGTTGATCCTTTCTCTACCGTTCTTTAGACGTGCTGGTTTTAAATTTTTCCGTTTTATATACGGGTGATTCAAAGTCATCATGCTATTTATTAATCTATCTAAATTTCATTTATTATAGAGTTATTTATTATTTATCCATAGAGACAAGACTTAAATTCCAGTGACAGAATGAATGATCTATTGAATCTGATTAAATAAAAATTGTCTGTTTTGGTGACTTAATTTTAGCTTGATTAGGTTCATTCTATAATTTATACCATGGCCGAATAATTATAAAATGCTCTATACGTAGAAGACAATTTTGGAAACAATTATAAATTCTAGAAAAATTGCCATTTTTTTAATGAACAAATAAGAGCTCTAAAAGCCTTGGTTTTGATGCTTTCAACAAGGCTTGGTAATTTTAATGCAAAATATTTGTTTATTTAAAGGCGCTCCATAAACATTTGTGGGAAAAATCATGCAAACTAATTAGATGCATAACAACCTCATAAAGGGTGTGAAATCTTAGAAATTCTTCAACAAAAGATAGACATGACTACATTAATATCAAAAACAGTATGATTTCAGCACCAACAATCACGGTAGATCAAAGCATGTTGAACCTCTGATCGTATAAAAGCATCCGCTATAAAGTTTTCTCAGTAACAAAGAATGGTTTCACACTTAAGCTAATTTACGGTTTTAAAAATGAACTCAGAGAGTGAAGATTGGGCCATGGAATCATAAAAACAATTTCGCACATTATAAAAAGCATTAATTAAAAAAAAATCAAAGCTACTTTGCAAAGTTCTCCTTGTTGGATACAGCTTTCCATCTCTTTTAACCAAAAAGGCTTTTTAATAAAGTATAAGTAGTTCGTCGTTGCAAGACTTACTAACGAATTTGGCTTCTATCTTCTAGGAACCATCATTAGTGCTGTCGAACTTGTAAATTGGGCAACAATGAAATATGAATTATATAATATAATATATATATATATAAGGAAATAAAACAGTGAAATAGAGTTTCTCTTTTCTTTTTTTTTTAATAGTTGTTTTTTAATAATATGATTTTTGTAGCCTGGAATGTTTCCGTGTATCGAAAGCCGAAATTTGCGGAATAACCCTCTAAATCATGGGGATCTGCGAAGATATAATTAAGTATGACTAAAAGAACTAAGAAACTTTAAAAAGACAAAATTGCAACCTCCTTTTTTTTTTTTTTTTTTTTGTCCTTTGCCACTTAATTTTTACCATCTTTACCTAAATTGTTGATCCTTTCTCTACCGTTCTTTAGACGTGCTGGTTTAAAATTTTTCATTTATATATGGGTGATTAAAGTCATCACGCTGTTCATTCATCTATCTAAATTTCACTTATTATAGATTTATTTATTATTTATCCACAGAGATAAGACTTAAATTCCAACGAGAGAATGATCTATTGAATCTGATTAAATAATAATTGTCTGTTTTGATAACTTAATTTTAACTTGATTAGGTTCATTCTATAATTTATACCATGGCTGAATAATTATAAAATGCTCTATACGTAGAAGACAATTTTGGAAATAATTATAAATTCTAGAAAAATTGCCATTTTTTTAATGAACAAATAAGAGCTCCAAAAGCCTTTGCTTTTGATGCTTTCAACAAAGGCTTGGTAATTTTAATGCAAAATATTGCATTTATTAAAGACGTTCCATAAACATTTTGTGGGAAAAATCATGCAAACTAATTAGATTCAAAAATAAAAAAATTAAAAAAAAGATTCCCCTTTTTTGTTTTGCTGTTTTTTGTGCGTCTTCTTTTATTTATAATAATGCCTAAACCAATTTACACGTTTGAAAATCTAACTAATTAATAATGAATCCTAGGACTTGCGGTGTGTGATATCTGATTTTTCAACGTTCACATTTTCCTCCTAAGGAATTATTTTCACCTTATGAAAATTTTTCGTGAAAAAAGCTCAGTTTAGGACTTTTGAAAAGATTTGTGATTTTAATGGGTCGAGAAGACTCAAAATGGATTTCTAAGCTTGGAAACGGACTTTTCAAGTCGAAAGGACCGAAACGGTGCAAAATTTTACGAAAGTCAACTTTGACCGAAAAAGTCAAAGTTTGACCGGCCAAAAAGTCAAAGAGTTGACTTTCCGTGATTTTTCAAGTACGGAGCGGGATGAGTCCTGAAATGATGTTTTATGAATTAGTTAGCAAGAATAAGCCTTAAAACGTCCATAGAAAATTAAGCACACCAAGTTAGAGTTTAAGGGCAAAAAGGGTTCGGAAAAATTTGAGAGAAATATTTTTGATCCAAATTCACACAAATAAATTTTTACTTCGGTATGAGATAAAAATATTGTGTTTTGAGAAATCACAATATTAGAATTATCTGTGTAGCACAAAGGAAAGAAAAATGAATTTTTGGAGCACAAATTAGCCAAACAAAGCTTAAGCATGATAAGTACACCTATGCCTATGACCCACCTCTGCACCAACTAAAGCTTGCATTAAATGAAGCTTTCTCCTCCCCTCAAATGGTCGGCAGCAGCTCAAGGAAAAGGGGAGAGTAATGCCATAATTCAAGGAAAAAGGATGGACAAAAACCATGTTTTAAGGACTAGTCTCCAACCACTCCATTTCACATCAAAACTCTCCCATTATCTATGCATTTAATGCAAGATTTTTTCAGCCATCTCCTCCCCTCAATGGCCGGTTGCTGCAACAAGAAAGAAAGAAAAGAAAAGCATGGGTTAAAGCCTTGAAATAGGGACAAGCAACCAACTACTCTTGTCCAATCAAAATCCCTTCCAATTCCTCTTCATTTTATTGTAAAAAGTGCAGCCAACTTTTGTCTTTCACTCTTGAAAGTTTTCAGCCAAAACTCTTGCTCAAGTTCGGCAGCCAAGGGAGAAGAGAAGAGGAGAGAAAATCAGTAATTTTGAGAGCTTTTAGTCCTAGAGCGCTCAGTTTTGCAAGGGTGTGAGCAAGAGAAAAAGTGGATAAATTTTGCAACCAAACTAGCTTTGGTTCTAGGTAATTTCTCAACCCTAATCCTCTTATTTTAAGCTTAATTCAAGTTTAATTTGAGTTCGATTGGGTTGTAAGGACGTAAGTCCAATTTCGTTTTTATGCTTTAGATTTCGGTGTGTGCTTGATTTGCTAGAACTAGGGTGTTTGGCTTTAAAATCTTGCTTGGTTTGTGATGATTTTTGTATGAATTTCATACCAGAAAAACTTAGTTGTGTGTCCCCAAATGTGGCCAAAAAAATCTGCCCTTACAGCCCCCTTTGATGCATGTAGCCAAGATTGATTTTGATGCATGTTTGTGTTTGAATGCTAGATTAGAACCAAGCAACCCTAGAGTTTTGATTTTAATTTTTGGTTGTATGGACTGTTGAAAATGGTTTTGGGCTTTATGGGACGTTAGAAATGTTGTGTGTTTGAATCGTAGGCTCCCGAAGTGTTCGGTCGAGTTAGATTGATTCGTGAAAATAGGACGCAACCGAATGAAAACCGAAACTGTCCAAATTCGGGTTGAACCTGACCAGTTTTCGAAAAGTGAGATTTTAAGGCCTCTAGAGGCCGAATGGGTTAAAACTTGAAACACGAAAGTTTTCGAAACAAGTTTTTCTAGAGGACAACGTGAACGGAATACCAAAATAAGGCTCCAAAGGCCTTCGTTTTTAACAAAACCCGTGGCTGACCCCCGGGCGCAGTTTCACCAGATTTTTTGGAGTCAGCCGGTTTTAAAAAAAAAAAAAAAAAACTGGTATCAATGTAGGCAGAATTTGATTTTTTACAAAACA